>JAWZYT010003427.1:465000-475000 GCA_034508575.1 Petrolisthes manimaculis
GAGAGCTGAATGAACTGAACACCGAGCGCTAATTTACAAATGTGATGGAACTTATAGTGGTTTGCATATGAGAATAGGCGTCGCCTACGGAGGGAAAGAGTGTATAGGGATCCATTGGACCCTCTACATGTTAGTGAAGAACACTTACTTCGCTATTATAGATTTCCTCATCAAGAAATCTTAATTAAACTTGTGCCAGGAACTTGCCAATTGACCCATATGTTCGTCGACAAAAGAGGAGATCTCATGGTATACCAACACACACCCAAGTGTTAGTAACTCTACGAGTATTAGCTAACTAGTGGAACCTTTCAAAGTGTGATTGGAGATTCTGCTGGAGTGACTCAAGCAAGTGTGAGTAGAGTGGTGAAATCTGCTGTAGTACATTTGTTGGCTGAGAAGGCAAGAGTAGAAATAAAGATGCCCTCAGGTATTGTGGAAATTGGCAGAGCCTGCAGAGTATTCCATGCAGTGAATGGTTTTCCCTGAGTGATTGGAGCCCTTGATGGTACTCATATACCTATCAAGGCTACAAATATAAATCCACAAGTATATATTAATAGGAAAGGCTATCACTCCCTGAATGTGCAGTGTGTTTGCACCAGTGAGAAAATAATTTAGCATTATAGTATGAGATACCCTGGCAGTACCCACGACTCCTTCATCTGGAATAACAGTCGTCTTCGGGCTCGATATTGTAGATAATTTCTTTACATGAAATAAACTTGGTAAATTTAAATAAATACATTGTTGTTAATTACTACATCTCCTACTTATCCCAATATCACTCAAAACTACATTTTAACCGTAATAAAGTGTTTGTGAAAATATAATTCTACAGATTACATTCAATTGTTTATTGTTCAAAAGCAGTACAGTATTAAAATACTATCACAGCATGACACACCTAAAATATAATCACATTTGAAAACAAAATTAAAGTTAGTGAGAGTTCTGTTAGCATAATCACTGTACAGCTACAATAACACTCGATAACATCTTACCAGTAATAAAGACTTTGTGAAAATATAATTCTGTATTGCATTCAACTGCTTATTGTACAGAAGCAGCACACTGTTAAATAACCTAATTAGTTTGGCACAGTATCACATTGTTTGGCTAACTCTGTAAGTTCCTCAAGTGCAGAGGCAATTCTTGGGAGGCTGCCTCTCAACACTTGCAGAATTTCTCCCTGTACTGCCAGCATCTGGTCACTGATACAGGGCTGTGAACAGGCACGGCTGCTGTGAACACGGCTACTGGTGTCATGACTCTCAGATCTACTTGCCCTCATACTTGATGCTGGAGGTGGTGATCTAGAGTAGGCATGGTCAAAAGTCACTGTCTGGGGAATGGTAATGTTTTCTGATGGTTCGTGACTTTGAATATTTTCTAACAGGCCTGAACTCTCAAAGTCAATATGTTCTACAGACATTGTAAAGTGGCGTGTTGGGTCATCTACTCCTGCCACCAAAATCTGTAACAATAAGAAGTGCTGTGTTTATGTAATATGGTTACAATGAAAAAGGAACTGTGATGCATAGTGGGAGCAATAAACATGGGGCCGCCTTTTTCCTTTAAGTTTCTTTTTGCTTAGTACTTCTTCCTCAAAGTTTCCTGTCTGCATTGTAGTTTCTTTGGTAAAACTGTACATACATTTCACTGTCACCCAACATATATAAATATAATCACACTTGGCCTAACATCTGCTGAAAAAAGATTTGAGAACCACTAGTGAACAACATCTTCAATACAGTACAGTATGTATTGCATCTCGTCAACCTACTGAAGATTATATAATGAACATCAGCTAAGCTCAGCAACATCTTCATGACCAATTATGCATCTACTTACTGGGTAGTGGTGCATACTCATCATGTGTCCTTGTCAACGGTATGGGTCTGGCAACACTACCAGCAGAGGTCGATGGCAGAGGCTCATCTGTAACAATAATGTGTGCAGTGTTACACAACAGTATATCCAGTACTAATGCAACATGTTTACTCTGAGCTTTTGTAGTAACAGACAACACATAATAACCATAATACTGTATGTATAAAAGACACAAATACAGTACAGAATTGGGGCCTTGCATTCCCCTGCACTCTATAAGTTATTTTAGACCTTAAATGTACAGGCCTAACAATACAAAGTCACTGAGAAAGGCATGACAATCCCCTACACAGTTCTTCCATTATCTTTTGTGAGAGAACATTGTCTCAATGTGCACTCCGTAAAAATTAGTCAAATTTACCAGCAATGACGTCCTTGCTTTCGAAAGGGCCAGAGTGCCCCTCAATAGCCTCTGTCTCGTTGAGAGCAAGTAGTGCCTCCTCTGTAGGCTTCCAGTCCTTTGTGTCAGGTATTCCACCACCTGTAAAAGCCATTAAATTACAGTCATAGCTAAGATGAACAGTAGTATCATTGCAGCATTGCTTTAAGTAATCAAACTTTAGTACAGTACAGTATACTGTATTGGGCTTCTTGAATGCTTAATTTCTTTCTGTATTGTGAAGTATAATTCTGCCAATCTTTCTCAATACATTACATTAGTTGATTGAATTCCTAAAACTATCCTACATCATACAGTATTTAATGATCACTTAGAATAGCATACATATTGTACCCCAACATTTCTTTAATTACATACCTAACCTAACCTAATGTATTTAGGATGAGTTAACAAATATTTTGATGCACACTTAAATGTATAATGCAAGAACAACAACAAATATTTAAGCTAATGCAGTTCTCTAATATGTTTTTTCCCAAGTCAAATTTTGGTAATTAACCTGCTCTAACCAAACCTCAGAACCACAGCAGACTACAGCTGGGACTTAATTGTGGCAACCCGTTATATATGCCTACTAGTAACAATGGAAGAAACAATCTACTGCACAATGGCAATATAGTACATAAATATCATAGAAAAACTAATATTTAATGGTTATTATGAACGTCAATAGTCAATGATGTTACTAAAAACTTACCTGTCACTCATTTCACTCCTTTCCTTGGTTATTGCGACGTTACTACTGCTGTTGACAGTCTCTCTGTAGGCGATAAGAGAGAGATAATACTGTTGTCACTGCATCACACGCTTCTCACGTCCCAGCATCACTTTATGTTTACACAACACAGCTGATGGGGTCCATATTGGCACTGTGGCATTCCTTGCTTTTCATTGGCTGGATCCACATGAAAGACGCCACCTGATTGGCTGAAGATTTTCCGATGTCCTAGAGGAAAAGACAGTCTTAAGTAGTTACGAACCGATTAGGACGTCGGAAATTTGTTTTGAGTATCTTGTCTTACGACACGAAATACAACATCCTAAATTGTTCGTAAGATCCGACGTCGTAAGTGAGATCCGACGTCCCAAATGAGATCCGACGTCGTAAGTTACAACCCGTTTTGAGTATCCGGCCCTAGCACCATACATTTAGATATTGTGGAAAAGATAAAGGAGTTATGATTGGTAAAAGTGATCGAAAATCAATATTTTTGCAAAGTTTTCGTGAATGAAAAAAGGTCATGCCAGCATTCAGTTGCATATGTGATAATTTCCAAATGCTTTACATTTGGTGGTAGACATACTAATTGATTCTTTATAGCCAAAAAATAAAAACCATTGGTCAAGTATTAATACTGCTGCATTAATTTAAAATACCGCGTTACGAAATGTATACCTATACGTATATGTATACATGATTATATACATAAATCATTGTTACTCACAACAAATGTAGGCAACATTACTACCTTTTCACCTGCAAAGTTTCAACACTTTACAGCAAATAGTTTAGAAAGTAGCCGCAAGGTGTCACATATCCCTTTTTAGGTAGGAAGTATAGTGTTGGTAAATCTGGAGCAAATGATTCCTCCAAACTATTCCATATATCTCCTATACTTAAGAGGAATCAAGACACTCCAATATAACAAAAATGAAGTATCCCTTAAGTATAATATTTTAAAATATAATATAATTACTGTCTAACCATTTATTTTGCCTAAAAAAACCTGTGGTGCGTAAAATAAGCTATGAGTGTGTCCGTCTACTTGGGTAACAACATGGCGCCTGTCCGATGGTTGGCCAAACTCTCTATATCTACGGCTCTGATAAATCTATATAAAGAGTGACATCTATTGAGAGCTTTTGGAAGTGTTGGTTGGTTGTAAATCCGTGGAGAAAGTTATTTCGACAAACAAATTATTCCAAGTAACATGAGGCCACCATTATTTTTGTGTATCCTGTAAATGTTTTGTTTATAGAGATACACTTGGTGGTCGTTTCTGAGACATATGTAAATGTTTTCAGAGATACACATACCACCATCCGTATTCCTGGCTGACCTGAGCATCACCACACCTCTCCCTATCGTGCCCACCAGAAGGGAGAGATATCCATTACCAATGTTCTTGTGTGGGGTCGAGCTTTACCTGTCTGACTTACGGCCCGGTGGTGAAAGAAAAGCGTGTCAAGTGGTCGACTCTTTACAACCACCCAATGGGTTAGTCTATCAATATTTTAGTTGTAGACAGTTTGCGTCTTCTTTTTAATTTGTATCTCTTTAGCATTTTTTTTTTTTTTTTGTCTATCTGTGTATTATTATTTTTAAGTAACGTGTAATATTAAAAACAATATCCTTAGTATTTTTTTTAATAAGTTCATCTGTGTAGTATTATTTCTTTTAGCAATGTGTAGTATTATTTTGTAGATTCTTTTTAGTATTTTTAAAATTTGTTTGTTTTTTCTTTTAGCAATATTCAGAATTTCTAAAAGTATATTTTTAGTAAGTTTAGTTGATCTATCTATCTATTTTATTTTTGTTATTCCTTTTAGCAATGTTTAGTATTTTTAGTAGGTTTTTATTACGTTTTGTTTCCTTTATGGTGTAGGTATACATATATTGTTAGTAAACATTAATTGACACACATACAGGTACGAATGGCTCTATTTCCCTAACTCGACCCTGGGCCCCCTGGAGTGGGAACTGGTGATAAACACCCTGGTGGAGTTTGGAGTGAAGGCCAGGAATATAGTGGCACCTGAACCCTCTACAACACAAGACGACAACCTCATCACTATAGCCGAAACACAGTTACATGGTGGAGGTTTTAGGAGGTAAGATTGCAAGATTGATGGATATTAGGCGCCGCAACATCGAGGTCCTATAGGGCCAGAAAAAGATGATAGAGAGGTGGGACAGCAAGCAGGAAGGAAATAAAATGAAAAGAGGGATAGTTTAAGAACTGAAAGATGGGAACTATTTAGTCTGGTCTCTCACTGGCGACCTTCCTAGCATGGGAAGCCCTCTCTCCACGATATCGGGGCAGAGCAGGGGCCGGAGCCCCCTCTAGTCTAGCTCGCCAGGTCTCCGAGACACACAAGCCCCCCCACCTCGGCAAGGCGGTTCCCGTTAGGGGGGTTTTATGAGGTAAATATCTATCATTCAATCCCTTTACTGCAACACAAGACAACAACCTCGACACACTATAGCCAGAACACAAAGAATATTTAGAGCTTTATTCCTATAGACTCATGGTGGTGGTCATTAAGGCAGTCAGTCTTGTTACATCAACACATCTGAACTGAAATTCCATGAGCGAATGAATGTTTGGGCAGGTCACGAAACGATGTCATTCACTAATATGCATAAAATATTGAAAAAATAGTAGCCCAATTTCCATCACAAGAAAATTAACAATACAAAGGCTGCGCAGTATTGCCAGATACGAGACGCACCTCGAAGACGTTTTCTGTAGGCTATTAATCTATTTTTATATTCAAATTAGGCTGTATACCACGATTTTACCTGGTAAATTACTTGCTAATATTACTGAGCAAGTAATTTACAATATGTGCAATGCCAAGCTAATACTTAAATATAATGTAACAGATTATTTATTTCATTACTTGTAACAACAGAGATCTGGTATCACTGTTGCCAGAGTGATAACAGAGATCTGGTATCACTGTTGCCAGAGTGATTACACAATTCAAACTCAGCCAGTGTATACGTTCTTACTTTGCTATGTAATTTTCAAAATGTCTGTATATACATGTACAGTGACAGATTATATCAAATAAATTCACTATAAAATGTGAAGAGTAGACGTGAGTCGTCCTCGTCAGATGTTTACAGCTGATTTATCTACATTATTTTCATTATTTCATTATTTAGGCCTACATATCGTTAACTACACTATTTAAAAGTTTCTAAAATTGTATTGAATATTTCTATGGCAAAAAGAAGATATATAACAACCAATTATTAGTATACCCATACATAATATGTATAATTATTTCATCTGGCGAATCTGGCAAGCCTCGACTAGTTTGTGGATGGGAAGGTAGTAAAGAAGGTAGTAAAGTAAATATATTGTTGTTGGAGGTGGAGCAATTGATTCCTCGAAACTAATCCAAGCAACAACAACAACAACAGGCCACCATTATTATTCTATATTTATTAATCTGGTGGTCCTGTTTCCTGGCATATTTTGGAAGAATCAAAGCACTGTAATGTAAAGTCATGGTCTAATGTACTACAACACCTTCAAATGAGATGGCTTCGAAAAATGATCCGAAACTATAGCTGTTGGTGTGTGCAATTTTGGTTCATAAAATTAACTCAAATAGCTCGCTTTTATTCACCAGGTTGCAGTACAGTCGGCAGCAATAGTCCTGTCGCCTCACCTGCTTCATCGAGACAGGCAGTGTTCATGGACTCGAGAAATACGCATGTTTTTTACACCTAAAACTATCGAGTCTATGAACATCGCGTGCCTCGGTGAAGCAAGTGAGGCGACAGGACTTTTGCCGCCGACTGTACATTAGACCATCATGACTTCACACTCACAAACACTAATAACTAAACAGCTTTGGTCAGTCCAATTCACCAATGAAGTAATTCCAATGGAGATCTTATTGTGCATTTATTTACTGTATCTAGGTATTCGAAGCACACCTGTATACTAATTAGTGCTCGTGACTGTACACTCACAATCCAAAATATATATCCAGTCTTGCTTCGTGTAGCCTGATCGAGTATTAAGTGAGCTCAAGCAATTATAAACAGAATAAACCTTGTAATTGGTTCACTAATGTGTCAAATGATTCGAAACTTCAATAAGACCACAAATATAAACAGAATAAACCTTGTAATTGGTTCACTAATATGTCAAATGATTCGAAACTTCAATAAGACCACAAATATAAACAGAATAAGCCTTGTAATTGGTTCACTAATGTGTCAAATGATTCGAAATTTCAACAAGACCTGGATACAAATTTTGGATGGCGTATGTACCCAAAATATATACTCTGTCCCCATGAATTATTTCCAATATGTATGTATGTATGACTTATGTAGTTCAATGTCTGGTATATGTGTATGTATGTGTGTATATCAGATGATTCCTAATTTCAATAATAAGGCCTGGTTACTTATTTTTTTAAGGTTATTATTATTATTATAAAAATAATAATAATAAATATTATTATTTTCAGATTATTATTATTATTGCAAATATTAGCATTTCGCAGGTTATTATTATTATTATTATTACTTTGCAGGCATGACTTCAGAGAGCCGTGGTAAGGAGAACTCATATTCAAAACATTTAGGAATCCTGTGGGCAGCCATTTTGTGATATCCTAACTGGCATGGATTTAAGAATACCTCCACCCAGGCACCCTCTCCTAAGTGAGTTAGGAAGTCGAATATCGTAGAAAACGTGATATCACAACTCATTACTACCACCAAAACACACCATTTGTTGTTGTAGGAGAGACTGCTACAGTGAGGGAACTTTGATTTATGTATGAGAACAGACGTTAATTAAGGCGTCAAAGAGTATACAAGGATATGTTAGACCCACTATATGTTATTGATGAACACTTGATGTGATATTATAAATTTCCTCAGTAGGTAATCAACTTGTACCAGGAACTGGAGCCATACATTGCTTGACACACAACGTGACATGATACCTACACATACTATACATACATAACGTGGTAATAGTTAAGCGATGAACCATAATCAGGTTTGGACTGAAGGTTTGCAGGTTGCAATGTTTTATAGTAATTTTTTAATGCATTTATTGTTCAAGGCCGTCGCATTTTAATGTTTTGGGAGATATGACCCTCCCCGCACCACCCCAACCCAATCTACATAAACACTTCATTTTCACCATATTTGAACTAGATTCGTCTGAAAAACACTACAGAGAATTAAATAGAATTAGTATGACCTCACCTGACCTAACCTAAACACTGACCTCTCCCAAAACATTAAAATGTGACGGCCTTGAACAATAAATGCATTAAAAAATTACTATAAAACATTGGCATCTGCAAGCCTTCAGTCCAAACCTGATTATGGTCCATCGCTTAACTATTACCCATAACGTTAGGTGTTTATTATAGTGACATTGAGTTTTAGTTAGTGGGACATTTCAAATGTTATTGATGATTCAAAGGGAATGACTGAGACAAGTGTAAGCAGAGTAGTGAACTCAGTGGTGCGTGTATTATCTCAGAGGACAATTGTGGAATTTCAGAGTGAATGATTTCCCCAGAGTGACTGAAGCCATCAAAGCATCAAATGTTAATCACAAGTATAATTATGTACATAGGAAAGGTTACCACACATTAATCTTCAAGCTATTTGTAATAGTGAACAAATAATTATACATACTATGTCATTATTATCTTCATGCTAAATATGCTGCAAGTGTAACGCTCCTTTTATTTTATTCAATGGGTCTCTTTGAGTTACTCCTTTTTCTTGTCCATCCTTGAAGTTATATTCACGGCCGAAGAAAGAAAACGTGATAGTAGTTATTACTGGAATGTAATGTTTATATATATAGATATGTTATAAACATGTTAGTTATTATAATAGGTAGGAAATTAATTATGTGTATGTATTTTGGGAGATGGGTTGATCAGGGACGTGATAACAATAGAGGTTATAATAACGTTATTGCATCAGCCAATATAGAATTAAATCACGGATAGCGGAGTCTTCAAAATAATGTATTATATTCCCAGATTAGCAATAATGTGTAGTTAACTAACCTCCAAGACCACTTACCTGATTCACCAATCTCCTATCTTATTTTAAAACTCACTACAAAAGTAATTAACAGTCTCAGAGGGTTATTGGCAGAAAGTAATTAATGTTCCAATACTTCACTATACTTAAGGAGATTCATTCTTTCTCCTGCTTCCATCTCAACAGGTGGTGATCTTCAGCACTAGAGACCCTATATAGAGAGACTGGACAGCTAATTTTTTTGCTGCTAGCTGATTGGCTGATTAAATCGGCTGCCATGTTTGCTCTTTCTCGTATCTGCCTGGTAGCAGGTTCGGCATAATGTATATTTTGCCTTTACTATGTTGCGTGACTAATTGCTCGTTAGAATGTTGTTATATTTACACAATATCTTCTTTACATATACTAGCAAAGATAGTTTTTAGTCGATCTTCGACTTAACATAAATAATCCTTGAAAACTTCCCTAAGCCTTACAGAATGTCGAACTGTATGGTGACGAATCAGTACTAAAATACTGTACTTAACCATTTATTGTGACAATAAATTACCTCATATTTATGTGAACAACATGTAAATAGTAGTGTGTAAACGTTGGTAATACACCTACGGAAACCATTTTCATACAAAAAATAATTATTAAACTAACCGTAGTATTAAAGGTTTTACAGATATACTAAATACATTGACTACTACTGTTGTCTTCAGTGTTGCCAGGTCTGTTTGACGAAATTTCCCTATAACATCAACATCAGAATTTCCCTTTTTACCTCAATTATTCCCTGTTTACTCTTGAACACTGACGGTCTTTTTGGTATTTCGTCTGATAGAAAATTCCCTGTTTACTCTTGAACAATCTTTAATTATAATCTCCATGTGTGGACTTCAATATTCCCTAAAACAGAAATTTCCCTGCACCTGGCAACACTGGTCGTCTTT
>JAWZYT010003427.1:480000-517500 GCA_034508575.1 Petrolisthes manimaculis
CCAGAATTACTCTAACGGGGGTTCGATCAATGTCTTAAATCAAGTCAAAAATGTCTAAGTAGGGACACAGTCTATTGTATAGTATACGGTATCGGTGACAGAATACTCCACTAATTATAATTTAGTTTATTATTTACATTCATTATTCACTTAAAAAAAAACATATGTATATTCTTCTCCCCCCCTAAATCCTACTCCCTGCTGACACTAGGACGGGGACAAATCCCGCGTCTCGCTAGGGTACAGCACTAAGAAAAAAAAAAAAAAAAAAAAAAAATCAATTCACTCCCCCCCATCAATAATAAAAAAAAATACATACACACATATATATATATATAATAGTTATATAAAAAAAAATATGGCCGAAACAAATGTGATACTTTACTTTAAATTATGCCAGCAATCTCAATTATCAATTATATATCTTTAGTACACCAGTATTATTATTGTTGCAGGAATTGTGCTATTGGGCTTTTCACCACGGGAGACGAAGAGAGACTCCATTAATAATCACTATCAAATGTATAATAAATATTTACCTCAATATTAACACTTGTAATCCACTGTTGTAGTACTAATCCAGTCGAGTTACCTTTTCACCACGGGAGACGAAGAGAGACTGATTGTGAGATACTGCTTCACTTCCTTCTCACTTCCTCTCCGTAGTTGTGGGTATCTACTCTTGAAAAACTAGTCCCCTAGAACCTATATTGATTCCGCCAACAGAAAATGGCTTGTCCCCTTTTTGGGACCCTACATCTCACTTAACTAATTTTCTAAGTAAGTTACCAGAAAGAAATGCTGGTATTTATGGAGAGTGAAGTTAGAAATTATACATTAATTAAAAAAAAAACATCCTAAATAACATACATAAAAAATGGGGTTGTTACACAGACAAGCACTGATATATTTAGGCACTCATTCTTTCCTCGCTGCATCCAAGAGTGGAATCATCTCACATGTCATATAGTTAATAGCCCCACTCTTGACACTTTTAGAAATAGGATCACCAATCATTACCTCCCCAATCCTAATCCTAAACCTACAGTCCTTGACCCAATCCACCCTCATCCTAATCCCCTTCCTAATCCAACCTGGATCCCTAAATCCCCCTCACAACCCCCGCATATTATGCTGCCCACGATCAGCCCTCTGCGGGACATCTTAACTTGAACTTGAACATGTTGCAATTCATATTGTCGATGCCTTTTATTATTCTGAACACTTGTATTAGGTCACCTCTTAATCTGCGCTAGATCAATGGAAATAGTTTGAGTTCTTTAAGTCGTTCTTCCTATGAATTGTTTCTTAGACCAGGAATAATTTTTGTAACTCTTCGTTGAACTCATTCAAGTTTGTCTATATCTTTTTGGTAGGAAGGACACCAGGATTGTACACAATATTCCAGAATCAGACGGACTAAGGAATTATAGAGGGTCAGAATTACGGCTTTTGATTTATGTTCACATGACCTGCCGATGAAACCAATGATTTTATTCACCTTTTTGACTGCTGTTGTACATTGTTGGCTAGGCTTTAAGTTACTTGATATCATTACCTCCTAATCGGTTTCTGAGTCTACACTCTTTATTTGGGTGCCATTCATGAATAATTCGCTCCACTATTTCGATTTCCTGTATACGTTTATCTGCGTTGAAACTCATTTGCCACGTTTTGGCCCATTGGGAAAGCTTATTCACATTATTTTGCATATCTAAAATATGTTCATCTGAAAGGACAGTATTTTCTATTTATGTGTCGTCCGCAAACTATGAGACTGTACAGATGAGGCCTTCGTCTATATCATTGAAGTAAATTACTGTAGAAATAGTACTAGTCCAAGTACTGATCCTTGTGGAACACCACTAGTTACCTTGGACCAGTCTGATGCTTTACCATTTATAACCACTCTTTGTTTTCCCTGGCTGAACCAATTTTCTATCCATGCTAGTAAGATGCCATTAATTCCATGTGCTTTTAGTTTGATTAATAAACGTTGGTGAGGAACTTTGTCGAAGGCCTTCTGGAAATCGAGGTAAATAATATCTACTGCCTTAATTTCATCATCACAACCACGACGACAACGAGTAGCAGATGTTGGTCCGTTTGTGTGGACTGATGGTAGGGATTTCCAGCCTGATATTCCTGCTTTTGATGCACGGGAATCAGGAATTCAACCAGAATTTCCCTGTACAGCTGCATCAAAGATGATGGATTACTTCGTCGCCTTTTTTGACGTAGCTGTAGTGTCGTGGATCGTTCGGGAGACGAACGCTTACAATCAAATTATCAACAACTGGCACCACACAACGCACCAGGAACATTTTCATATGGTAGATTAGGAAGATGTAAGCGTTGCAGAAATATATGTGTGGCTTGCACTAACGATGTTGATGCCGCACAACAAGAAACATCGATTGCGGGATTACTGGATCACGGATGACTTATTATCCACACCTATCTTCGGGAGGTATATGTCACGGGACCGCTACAGGGACATCCTCACCAACCTCCACTTCACCAACAACCTGGGTCCCCCCCCGAGTGATAGGCTGTGGAAAATCCGTACTATATTGTCCATGTTGCTCCAGAATATCCGTGCATTTCTACGACCTTTCCAGAAAGTGGTAATCGATGAGTCTCTCATGCTCTTCAGAGGTAGACTGTCCTTCATTCAGTATATCCCGTCTAAGAGGCACAGATTTGGCATAAAGTTTTATGTCATCTGTGACTGTCAGACGGGATATGTTTTAGATTTTGTAACTTATACGGGTTCAGATGTGGATATCGCTGAGAATGATCCTAATGGCTTCTCAGGTGCTGTTGTAAAGCACCTGATGGACCATTTCTATAACCGAAACCACATTCTGTACACGGATAATTATTACACATCTCCATTGTTGAGTCAGTTCCTGAAAGAGCATGGAACGGAATCCTGTGGCACTGTTCGTCCCAACAGGAAGTGGTATCCAGCCTTCCCTGTAACACATCGGGGCGACTTTCTCATCCACAAATCTGGCCCTCTACTTGCCATGAAGTGGCATGACAAGAGGCCAGTACACATGCTCACCACTGTGCACAAGGGTGAGATGTTGGATTCCGGCAAGGTCGACCGCGACACAGGTAATCCCATCCTCAAACCTGATGTCGTGTTTGATTATAACATCAACATGAGACTCGTCGACAAATCAGACATGATGATCACTACAATCGATTGCCTGAGAAAAACTTGCAAGTGGTATAAAAAGGCGTTCTTGCACCTGATCGACATCTGTGTATTGAACGCCTACATACTCTACACCCAGCAGCATCAAGGCACGACCGTCACCCTTCGCCAGTTCGAGAAGACGGTCGTGAAGGAGCTGCTGGTGGAGTATGGAGTCAGAACACCACAGCAGCAGGCACGTCCACCGGCAGGAGGGCAGCTTGACAGACTCCAGTCAATAATTTGGGCCGAGCGCCACTTCCTTGATGACCTGCCTACCCTCGCGTCAGGCAGGTCAGGCTTCCGCCGGTGCTATGTCTGTATGCACACTACACGTCGGCCCACCAGAAGAAGAGAGACTAGATACTGGTGTACCGGGTGTCAAGTGCCACTATGCCCCAGGAAATGCTATTCTGAGTATCATACCTTAGATGATATATAGATAGCATGAAGTGTGGGAAATGAAGTGACAGTGACACTTTTATTTGTATATATGAGTGTATGGTGACAGTGACACAATAGTTTTAGTGAAGTGATAGTGACACGTTAGATATAAGGAACTAGTGCAGTGATAGTGACACGTTAGATATAAGGAACTAGTGCAGTGATAGTGACACAATAAGAAAATACGGAAGTGAATATGTGATAGTGACACGAATTTATTCATTCAAGTGTACATTTTATTATTAGTGCGGTGATATAGACACAGGACGAGTGTATTTTTACTCGTTATTACTCCCACACTTCATCCCGGGGTACAAAAAACACTCTGGAATGGTCAGCAAGCCACACAGTAGAGGTTGCAAGTAGATATAACACAGCGTGGTAGGCTCGTAGCGACGCGGTGTGGAGCAGTGTGCAGTCACGTGCCCAGCACCCTAGCCACTGCCACCCCCACCCGTTGGAACACTTCGCGCTTACCGTGCAAAACATTGTCCACTTCAACTCGCCCTATCTCCACAACTACTCATCGTACAGCCCTCCCGATGGTACCATTGGAAAGAGGAAGAGTTGAAGGTACGTAATAAACTATTTTGAAGTTAGTACACTATATAGGTTAAGAGTGTGAGTGTTGTGAATATAGGGTAAATCGAGTAATTTTGACGCGAGCGGCTGGATAGAAACGTCGAGTGAGGGTACCCCCCTCCCGGTCTGCAGGGGTTAAGTTGCAATTCATCAACAATGTGTATGTTGGCTAAGGGAGGAGATTCTTTTTCCACCTCTATGGGTTTAAGAAACACAAGAAAGTCACCTATGTAAGTATCTGGTTTAATGTTCACCGCCAGATCTACCTTGTTAAAATTTAAAGCTTCAATGAAGTTGTCTTTTTGTATCAGAGGAAATATGGACTCCATACCAACATTATTTATTTTACATGTTTCACGTAAGGATATGGTTTGATTTCCTTCATAGTGTTCACCTTTCACTTGCACCTTTATGATAGCAAACCCCTTACTTGGTAAATGAATAGTACTTTTGACAGTGCCTGCCAGTCTAATCTGTGAGTCACATTCTCCCGAGAGTGTCCCAGCACTCACAGCTGTTGCCTGATGACTCATAGGACAACATGGGTACACCTGACCTTGAAAGATAATTGACTGAAGTGAGATTGCAATGTCAAGGTTATGTTCTGTCAACTCCTTTAAACTAAGAGACCATCAGTTGGTAAACTGAAGTTTTCACAGATATAAAAGGTATATTTTAGTCTCTAACTACTTGATGAAAGTGTGATAGGAAATTGTATCAATCCTTTAAAGATTAATTTACTACCAGATAAGGCAGTTAAATTTAAATCTGATGGCTGGATAGTCCATTGTTACTTCAGAGAGTAAGGAGACACAAACTCCTGTATCCACATCTAATGAGACATTTGTATTCACCATGTTACAAAGAAGTGAAAGAACATGCACCCAAAGCAGCAACAAGTATATTTATTTGCTTAGGTCCGATTAATGTGAAATTTTTTTGTGTGTGTTTTTAATCGTCACCTGCATTTGCAAGTCTGTTATTTATTTGATCCCTGGCATTCAACGTTACTCTACATTTATCTGTGTTATGTGTTACACTGTTATGAATAATGCAAAACTTATTACTTGGCTTGTTGTCACTTTCACTTACTACATTATTATTATCATTATTATCCTTACTTTTGGCATTTGAGAGATTATTCTTATTAAAGTAACACTTTTCTGGGCCGTGTCCATATTTCCTACAGATCATACAATAAGGCTTTTTCTTTGCGCTCTGTGAAGTTTGTAGTGTGTTGTGTTTGTGAAGTGCATGGGTGAGTGTTTGTGTCTGTGATCACAGCTACAGGTAGGGCTCTAGGTACACTCGCCAGCACTGCCCCGTGGTACAGGGGCTCGCACGTTTTAGGAGATGTGGCACCACTGTGATGATTTGCCGCGAAAAATGCCCGCATGTGGGATGGAGTAACCTCGATACAGTGATGCATGAAGTGAACTTTGTTGTTCAAAACTTCGAACCACAAGGTATCATTTCAGCCCGAATTTGTTTAACCTTAATGTTCTACATTAGAAAGTATTCAGTACTCATCATTATGTAATACATTTTAGCTGTCTACATTTTTGTGATTACGTTCTGTTTCTATCTTATCACCTAATACATGTATGGATCCCCAAATCTGTTGTCAGAGAAAGGGAGGAGCCATAAGCCTCGCATATGGCATGCTGTGATAAAACCACATTTGCTTCAGTATTCATAGAACGAATCACAAGAATAGTGAACATCCATGATATTGTTGAGAACTCATTGCAAGAAGCTTCAGTTTCCAGTCATAACTGAAGAGACGAGTTTTCTTCACCTTGCCGCTGGGGCTAGCATATTCATTCTCGCCATCATAACGTGATTAACAGACAGGAGAACCTCATTGCTCAACGTGGGCAGATCATCGGTATACGGGAAGCTGGACACAGTGTTAGAGCTATCGGCCACATCCTAGGACTCTCCCCAACAACAATCGTGAAATGGATTAGAAGGTGGAATGAGTCCGGAGACCTGAGGGATGCGGGTAAGTTTGCCTATGAATGGCTGTAAGCGATTATTAACTGTAAATATCATTAAGTAGCTAATTATTATGTAATTATAAAATAAGGATAAAATATTGTCTACACATAATACGTTGTTACTTGTTTGTTGTGTAGGCTATTAGCGATAATCGTGAATTACCAAATCGGTGCATCCTATACATTCTTTGTGGAAACCTAAATCTTAAGATAACCGATCCTCTCTAATGATGTCTTATGATACTGGAGCTTCCCCTACCCTCATTAAATATTCAGTTCTTGTCATATAACAAATGTGATTCAGGTCCTGTATGTTTCATTTAGAAATAATAATTTGTAATTTGTTATTGAGACTTGCAACAAGTAATTCTGTTGCTGCTGAGAAGTAGTATTCCTAATTTTGTGAGTGTGTGTGTGTGTGTGTGTGTGTGTGTGTAAAATATTGTTTTCGGTATTTGCAACATAAGTAACATAACTTTGTTATGATCATAGAGAGGAGGCCCCGTTCAAGAGTGACAACTGTTCAACAAGACGCCAACATTAGACATGCGGCAGAAGAAACCCCACTGACAACTGCAGTGGCCATTCGTCAGCAGCTGCAGCTACAGGTGTCTGTGGATACCGTGCAGAGACGTCTGCCTGAGGCAAGGATTCATCATAGAATTCCTGCCCAGAAAGGAACCCTCACCGATCAACATCGCGCTGGTCGACTAGCGTTAGCTGAAACAAATGTAGGCAAAGACATTTATTACTGGTCAAGAGTTGTTTTCTCTGATGAGAAAACATTTTGTTCTCATACCCATGGACGTCGCCATGTGTGGAGACAAAACAATTCAAGGTAATGTCTTATCAAGATAGTGTGTGTATGTTTATCTTTTATGGACAGACAGGCATGAAGTGGTATTTGGGATATTTTAGATATTACCAATTTGAAACGTATGCCGGAAATGTTGTAATAGTAACAAATTTTGTTTGGCCACTCGTTTAAGGAGAGAGCGACAGAGAGAGAGAGAGCGAGCGATCAGAATGTGTGTGTGTCTGTGTGTATGTGTTGTGGAAACAAGACATGCGAACATAGTAAGTATTAATATTATAGATGGTGCAGTGCCTTTTCTAATAAGGGAAATAGGTTTATTTAATGTAACGTTTGAACCCCGTCCATATTTTACATCACTATCAGTATTGAATGCAACATTGCCTACCAGCTTTCCCGTTGTCTGTAAACCGAAATAATTATAATATTTATAATAATAATAATTATAATGATTAATTTCTTATCCTATGATTACTTATTTCAGGTATGCCCGTCCAAACATCAGTGAAGAGGCACGCAGCGGACACATCAGCTGTAACGTGTGGGACTACATGTCATTGCACGGAGTTGGTGACGTGACCAAAATTGAGGGAAGGTTTACGGCGGAAAAGTATCTCGACATTCTACAGAATTTCTTGCTTCCTTCTCTGCAACGTAGGGCTTTTCTATTTCCACCCGGACCAATTGTTTTTGTGCAAGATCGTTGCCCTATTCATACAGCCAGGGTAGTGAGAGATTGGTTCAGCCAGCAGGAAAATTTGCAGCTTCTTGAGTTGCCTAGCAAAGGGTGCGACTGCAATCCCATTGAACATCTTTGGGCAAACATGGTACAATGTTGGGAACCAGACAGAGAGCGAATCCCAGAGCAGCTGATGCAGCACACGAGGGAGCAGTGGGAGTTGTTTCGAGGCAAGCTGGTGCTCATTCGCAGCCTCGTAACAAGCATGCCCGACCGTTTAAGGGAGGTTATTGAAAAAAGAGGAGGCTGGACACATTATTAAGAGCATATTTTTCCCCATTCATAATAAAAGCAGGTAGTTAATGTAGCTGCAATATACACGATGTTAATAGTGCCTTAACCCATACGAACCGCAATTAATATTACGGTACTAGCCCCTCAACCGCAAAAACAGGGTGAATTTTAAAGTTTTGATTTTGTAAAAATAAATCTTACACATTTGTAGAGCTTTATTTTACACACCATAATATGCAAACAAAAGTCTTCTATCTCCACTGGTTAGAGTACAGTAGCATATCAAAATCGGAAAATAATATGACAGTTACCCCCCCAAATAACATACGAATGCATACGCATGTGTTACACATGTTTATAATGCGTAGATACATGAGTATGTGTACCTCGATGTGTGCTTGTATGTTTGTGTATGTAAAACGAGTATATAAATGCACTGAAATAGACAAAAAAGGCAACATACAAGTCATTTTTGCATACAACTGTGCATACCTGTGATACGCTAACGCATGCATGCACAATGTATGGGAGTGTTTGAAAGTGTGTTATACTAATGTCCAAAGAGCTATGGGAGGCAGAGAGAGGCTAGGGGAGGCAGGGAGAGAGAGTGTATGACAACCCACGAGTGATTTCATTGGCTGCAGATAATACAATGTGGGTGTGGATGTACTTTGGCCACACCCACCTACACCATAGGGGGGGGAAGTCAGCCGATCACAATCAATTACAATAGTCCAAGGTTACAGTTTCCCTTTGGCACTACTGCTGTCTCTATATGTAGCCCATGCAGTTATTTATGGGCTGTTCATTTAAACGGACCATCGGCTTCAAGGCCTAAAATCGTATCGTCCGTTTAAACGGACAATAGGACTTTAGGGGTTAATGAATATGCCCTTATCTCCATAAAAAGTACTATATATTTGTTAATTGTTGTTTGTTACATTTTTTTTGAAAGATAAGTTTGTTATCCGTCTACAGGTTAAAATATATCCCATATAGAAGTGATGTTAATATTATTCTCCCAAATATAATAAAGTCAGAATTACAAACGTGATCAACATAGTTGACAACTTATTAGTGTGTCCTCTTTTATTCTGTTCATGTCATCAATTTTGAGAATAACTTCTATAATTAGTGTAGTAGGATGGTAAGAAATAGGTAGATAGATATAGTTTCTTTTACCTTACAATAAGTAAAAATACATTAATTATGGCATAGGTTTCTTATTTCTAACTCCAATACATTACCAACATAATCGTGTTTCTTTACTGTTCCTGAGTTTCTTACTACGAATATTGAAGCAAATGTGGTCACATCTGAGCTTGTATGTGCCAGGCTCACAGCTCCCTCTTTTCTCTGACTTCATATAAGGCGCTGCA
The DNA here is from genome assembly GCA_034508575.1 of Petrolisthes manimaculis. Taxonomy (NCBI): domain Eukaryota; kingdom Metazoa; phylum Arthropoda; class Malacostraca; order Decapoda; family Porcellanidae; genus Petrolisthes; species Petrolisthes manimaculis. The sequence goes on from JAWZYT010003427.1 coordinate 489,398, forward strand.
GACTAGATGATGACATACGAACGACAAGTCATCACAAAACTGTGGCCAATTATTAAGCATTTTATAAATAACTACTTTGTGTAGTACCCGGCATTGACCGGGTAAAGAATAAGATACCCAATATTTGGAGAACAAAATGTATGTTGGATTAAGATTCATCTTAGGCATAAATTGCAAAAGCAATCACAAATTTTCCTCCTGAGGGGGTGGTCAAAAATTGTTCCCGGTGGGGATATAGATCCTATTTTTTCTGGTAAATCCCCACTCCTCACTGGCAAGCTCGCCAGCAGCTAGAAAGAGCAAATAAAATAGTGTTTTATTTTTTCTCCTAAAATCATCCTTGGATCACCCTGATCAAGAAAATGTATATAGGTTCGCGGGTGTTGCTCTGATGGTTAGGGCGTGATGAGGTAAGATATCATACTTCTCTCTTTTATATATAAAGGTGGCAGATATTAAACACTTATTGCATGGATCAGGTTAAACAAAGTTCAGCCTGTTATGATATTTTGTGGTTCGAAACATTCAACAACAAAGTTCACTTCATGCGCCACTGTATCGAGGTTACTTATTTCACACACGTGGATTGTTTCGTGGCAAATCACAGTGGTGCCACATCTCCTAAAACGTGCGAGCCCCTGTACCACGGGGCAGTGCTGGCGAGTGTACATTTACATGTTTGTTCAATCACACTGACCCCCGGAAGAGTTGTTTAGCATGGCTAATGGTCGAACCGGCTAACGCTAGAGTCGTACTTAAATTAACTGTTACACAATTACTCACTATACTGCTAACCATTCTGTGTACCCCTGCTAGTGGACTGCCTAACTGCCCCCAACCGAAAACATCTATGAGGCTTTCACCACACAATAGAAAATTAATTAAGGTATCTAGATGGGTGAGTGCAGTTACAGTCAGTAATGTCCTAGCAATGAAGTTTGGATGCTATGTCCACGTACGAAGTTTATTTTGTCATTTGTCGCCTGTAGTAACAGGAATATGCACATGATATTTATAAGCCCAAGAAATATATGGAAAATATAGGTTACATTGTCCCAAGTGATTGTTTTCACTGCATGTGTTTGGGATGAAATATTAAGAGTAGTAGATGAAGTGTTATTATTAATTGCCATTGTATATGATGAAGTGTTAATTGCCATTGTGTTGATGATATGTTAGTATGTGAAGCCGTAGAGTAAGTACGTCCTGATCTCGTGTTACTAGGTGAAGGTTATTAGTAACGAGTCAGTTAATTATGTAGATTCATTAGGAGGAATATTAGTGGTTAATTCTCTACCTTGTACAGGTTCTCGCGGAAAATAATTGCACGGCCCCGAAAATGTATTGTTTAGCTATAAGAGTATCATTTTTAATAACAAATAAAAATGAAAAATAACACCTACAGTGGTAATTAGTATTTCATTGAGTAGCTCTTTCTCTTGATGACTTTATGAAGGCGGTTTGGGACACTGTCAGCAAGATTACAAAGTGTTTCTGGCTTAAATTCTTCCCAACACTTACAGAGCTCCATTTCAAGTTTGGGGAGGGTGGAGATGTCACGCAAACGGAGCTTGTCTTTAATGATGGCCAATATTTTTTTTATGGGTGAAATATCCGGAGAATTACCTGGCCAATCATTAATCCTTTCAATGCCACAGTCATCAAGCCACTGAATCACATATTTAGCTGTATGACAGGAGACTCCGTCTTGCTGGAAAATCTCGGCTTGTGATTTTATAAAACTTTCCTCAAGGTAATAATTTAAAAGTTCAAAATACACATATTTAATAACTGTTGTGTTCTTAGGTAGAATAACTAGGTTTCCCACACCATAATATGAAAAACAACCACAGACCATTAAGCTGGGAGGGTATTTTGTGGTCTTCTGTGTGCAGCGAGGATCAGTGGGGTGTGAGCCAGGGTGGCCGTACACCTATGATGGGCCTCCTCCACTAACACAGAAGGTACTCTCATCACTCCACAACACAGTACGTCACTTGTCAAAAGGCCAGTCTTTGTACTTTTTAGTAAAATAGAGACTCCTCTTCCTCTGGCGATCATTTATCAGTGTTTTTTTACGCGCCCGATATGACCTGTAGCCAAGGTCACAATGCAAAGTTTCCTGTACAGTACGTAGGGATTCATTACTAAGTAAATTATTATTTTGTTCCTTTAATTCTCTGGCTTGTAAGCCTGGGTTTGACTTGAAGCTGTCTGTTTAATATGTTTCTGGTCCTTGTAGACACTTTTCTGGGTCTACCTTGTTGCTTATTGGGGAGGGGAAGTTTATCTTCTTCGCCAACTTTAAATCGGTGAATCAAGTCCTGTACTGTTCTTATTTTCATTTCCTTTAATACACACATTTCCTTGTTGATGTGCCCAGCTATGAAAAGATCAATAGTTGATTGAATTGTTTTGCTGTCAATATGTTTGCCACCCATTATATTATGGAAGAAAATCACAAAAACACAAGGACGTCACGACACAGTCCGACCTATAAAATTCAAAACCAGTAACTGTTACATACCAGTGGCAGCAGGGACAGTTGCAGGGTGTGGGTGGGGCCCTACTATCATCTCCCCACCATGGAGTGGGGAGGAAAACGTACGTCGCTGCCAGACACACGATTCAAGCTCAAGGCAATTAAATTCTTGTACAGGAGCAAAATTCATATTTGGGCGATAGGCCATGTGCAGAGATTTTTCGCGAAAACTCTTAATCATCACATATTTTCATTATCCCTAACACTTCCCCTAAATTTCAATTATTTCTCCATTTAACTCATTTACCTAACTATAATAATTATTTCAATTGTTTATCTACTATCTCGAACTAACAACATTATTTATACTTTTTATCCTATTAAACTATTTCAGAGAAAGGCCACCATCGAGATTATCCCATATTGATAATCTCGACCTGGCTAAGTTGTAGTACCTTCTTACACTTTAAATTTACTCTATTACCTGTAAATTTTATAGATACATTATATATAAAAATAGGGGTATTACATTTGTATAATACTCACACTTTAATTAGCGAATTCTGTTGCATCACTAAGCTTTTACTATTTTCGAGCATTTCCAAGCTACGTGTTCGCTTGCTTAAAGTTAAAGTTAAAGTTGCAGGGTTTTAGTTCTGGTATCTATATCGGATGAGATACTTTCCTGAACGTCAGCCAGGCAAGCCCAACTCCCTACCATGGTGTAACGCTCCAAAATTATTTCTATTCTTTTTTTTTGTTCCCCTTTAAATATGCCGTTTTCTTTGTTGCTGGAAAATGCGAATAGAGAAGGAGAAGTGACCGTTATTAAATTGTTATTGTTGATGGCTATGAAATTCCAGTGAAGTAGTTTTGTATAAATGTCTATTTTTGTTAATAGGTCAACAAAATTAGTCATAAAACATTTAATTAAGAGTAGTGGGAAATATTTGAAGAAAAAACTCTAAGGAACCAGATGGTTAGTCGGTTAGATGGTGGAATGAGAGTATATGGATAAACTCATAAATTACCGACGCCGATATTATACAGTGTTATTGGTAGTCTGGATGTCAGAAATAATTTCCTTTATGTTATCAAGCAATTGAATCCTGATATCCTACAATTTCTAAAATTTGGCTCATTACAATTTATTAATTTCGTTGTCAAAATGTGTTCCAATAATATTCTTTAATTAGGTTAACAGATTTCTAATTTTTACATTAAACTCAGGGAACGAGGAAATGTTCGTAGTTATGTTGGTTTTTAGTAATAGCAGATTTATTTAGGAAGGACAAGTAATATGAGAGGAGAGTGTGTAATTAGTTAGCGAGTGCGTAGAAAATGACAAATATTGTGCGCAGCTGTGCTGTTAGGTACGCAGACGCGAGAGTAGGTGCGGGAAGCCGCGGAAGCGGGCCAACGGCCACTGTTTCTCAATCCCTCTCTTGGAAAGGTACGTTCGTCAAAGCACTCCATGTATTTTAACATGTTTGGGAAAAGTTGAGTGAATTACCTGTATAAATCACTGTGAAGAGGTAGAGAATTATATACTTTTGTTGTTCAGTGAGTGTTAACAGAGCAGAAGTTTTGATTTACGTGTATATTTTAATATTAATGACTGTTTCTCAACCCCTCTCTCGGAAAGGCCCGATAGACGACGCCATTGAAGCGAAAACGTCTGATATATCCTGCCAGTCAAGAAGAGAAAATCAATGAACTGTGTCATAGGTGTAGAAGTATACTAGGTAGTTAGGTGTGAGCAAGTTATGTGGTTAGTTCCCTGCTATTAGTGGTATTTCCCTACATTTATGGTCATGCACATGCTCGAGTGAGCCAAGCTTCTAGAAGCTTTCGACCGTTACGACAGGTGTGAGAAGTGAACTCAGTTGTCTCCCTGTTGGTGTTGGTTATGTGGTGGTTTAAATTCATGTCTAAAGTGTGATTGAGAAATAGTGTATCTGAAAGACTCACGAGAGTTTCTTGTCTGAGTCGTCTAGACGTAGTGGGGGAATGTTACTCTCGACGATATTTAAGAGGGAAAGTCTCGTGTACTGAACGTTATTTCTGGTAGTATGAATGTCTAGTGTACTGTGTGAGGTAGGCTTTGAAAGGTGTTATTAGTTACTCCCGTAGAAAAGGGTTTTAAGAAAATAACTCAGTCAGAGCTAATCCTTATTAGTTTAAGTGGGTTTATTGTATATTTGTTTCTAGTCAGGGAAGGGGCTTAAAATTCATTCCTATTATTATTCAGGGGTAAAGTAAATAATTCATAATTCGCTAACTATTTTTTTTTTATTCAATTTCTTTAGGTATGTAAAATTTGTTTTTATTGTAAAATTATTAACTAAACTTTGTGATCATTAAATGTAAATTAAATTAAACAGACTCGTTTCTCTTCCCCTTACTTGGCGAGTTTTGTTGACCAATACTGAGACTCGGTGAAGATCACGAGGAACCATATATATATATTTTTTTTGTGATGGCGTCAGCTTCGCTCTGATCCAGGGTGTACTAACCAGTACTACCCGTGAAACTATTCCATCGTTTCATATATTTTTTTATTTTTTGTATTACTGGTGGGGATAAACGGATCAGGACGGAACTGGACGTTACAATGGTGCCCAGCCATGGCAGTAACCCCCCAGTAAACAGTTTGTAATTCTCGGACCTGGGCGAGGCTTTATCTGCTGACCTCACGGATGCAAGGCAGGTGCGTTACCACACAGCGAGGTCTGATCACTTCTCCTGGCGTTGGGCGACAGCTGGAGTTAACTATTCTATCTCGTCCCTTGATAAGTATATTGTGTTGATATTTGTCCAATTGGGAGTGTCTCTATTATATTATGAGTGTCTTTATTATATCATTAGGGTCTTTATTATATCATTAAGGTCTTTATTATATCATGTGTCTTTATTATATCATTAGGATCTTTATTATATCATTAGGGTCTTTATTATACCATGAGTGTGTATTATATTATGAGTGTCTTTATTATATAATTAGGGTCTTTATTATATCATGTGTCTTTATTATATCATTAGGGTCTTTATTATATCATTAGGGTCTTTATTATATCATTAGAGTCTTTATTATACCATGAGTGTCTATTATATTATTAGTGTCTTTATATCATTAGTGTCTCTAGTGTATCATTAGTGTCTTTATTATATTATTAGTGTCTTTATATCATTAGTATCTATATTATATCTTGTGGTGAAATCTTGTTAATATATGTTTTATAGTAAAATCCTTTTTCATCACCTGTTTTTTGTTGGCCAATGTGGTAATCAGTTATAAACCCCTAGACTTCTGTAACGTTAGTTACGTTGTAGTGAAGATGTCTGGTATCTTCACTACGGGGCTAATGACAAATAACGTTGGTTACGTTGTAGTGAAGATGTGGGGTATCTTCACTACGGGGGTAATGGTAAATAAGTTTGTTCTTGTCTGGTCTAGCCTCTTTATTGCTTCAGGTTACATTTGTATATCAAGTTTTAGAGTGAACCTGAAATATGAGCATGTGACGATATTTGTAGTCAGCCTGTAATATGAACAATGTTATACATAAACATAAAGGTTGCCTGCCTGCTACAATACTCCCCTCCTTAGTGACGAGGAAGGAGGAACGATACAGTCTTCTTAGGGTGTCCTCTTGCATTTCCTGGATGGACTTCTGGGTTGGTATGGAGTGAGATGGAAGATGCCATATCTGATTGATGTAGCAGGAAAGCTGGTTTCACTCGATCTATCGAGACCACGTAAGAGGTTCCATTGCGATTAATCGTCATGGTTTTCCTTGACCTCTTGATGACTGCGAACGGACCCTCGTATGGAGGTTGTAATGGTTTCCGAACAGAGTCTACTCGTACGAAGACGTGTGTGCAGGTGGAGAGTTCTTGACTGACGAATGTTTTTTTAGAGGAGTTTTTCCGTGGTTGTACTGGCTGTAGCTTTTGCATGGATTCTTTGAGGTTACTGGTGAAGTCTTGGACACTGCAGGGCTTAGGATCACTGGTGCTCGAGAGGAACTCACCTGGGAGTCTGAGCGTGGTTCCATAGACAAGTTCAGCAGAGGAGTAACCTATGTCTTCTTTTAGTGAGGTACGTATGCCAAGGAGAGCAATCGGCAGAGCCGCAGTCCAGTCAGCACGATTTTCTGCCGTAGCTGTAAGTGATGATTTAAGTTGGCGATGGAAACGCTCAACAACGCCGTTTGACTGAGGATGGTAACTCGTAGTTCTGTAGCGTTGGGTTCCTAGTAGAGACATTATTTTGTTCCAGAGGCAGGATTCGAACTGACTTCCACGATCTGAAGTTAGGCTGAGCGGTATCCCGAATCTAGAAATCCATGTGGTGATGAAAGCTCTGGCAACAGTGTCTGTTGTGATATTAGCAAGGGGTGCAGCTTCTGGCCAGCGAGTAAATTTGTCGACGCAGGTAAGAATATACCTGAACCCATTGGAGTAAGGTAGCGGGCCGACGATGTCAACGTGAACGTGATGAAATCTTTCCGTGACTGGTGTGAATGTTGCTGCAGGGGAGATTATGTGGCGTGTCACTTTTGAAGCTTGGCACTTGACGCAGGTGCGAGTCCAACTCCTGACATCTTTGTTAATGCCAGACCAAATGAATCTTGAACGCATCATTTATGGGATGCCCTTATTCCAGGGTGAGAGAGATCATGCAGTTGATGGAAGAGAGGGTATCGATGACTCTTTGGCAGGTAAGGTCTGTTAGCGCCAGTAGAAGTGTCTACATAGAGCTGTATGCGAGTCCCTGGAATTTCAACTTTCTTCATATTTAATGCGGAATTTTCCTTTAGTTGCTGGAGTTCAGCATCATTTGCTTGATCTGCAGCAATGGCGGCATAATTAATAAGGGTTGAAGAGACTGCTGTGATGTTGCGGGACAGCGCATCTGCAGGTGTATTCTCCATTCCTTCGACATATCGGATGTCTGTTGTGAACTGTGAAATTAGGTCCATTTGACGGAATTGTCTTGGAGTGTACTCCGTCTTGTTGTTCACGAAGATTGTTGTTAGAGGCTTATGATCTGTGTAGATGTGAAATTTTCTACCTTCAATAAAATACCGGAAACGTTTGATTGCCTTGTAGATTGCTAGAAGCTCTCGGTCGAAGGCACTGTATTTCATTTCCGTTTTGCTAAGCTTTTGGGAGAAGAAGGTGATGGGCTTCCAGCTTCCATCTATGTATTGCTGTAAGACCGCGCCAATACCAATACCTGATGCGTCTGTAGAGATGGAGGTCTTGGCATCTGGAATGGGGTAACTTAGGGCAGCTACCTCGCTGAGTGCCTTTTTTGCTGCAATGAATGCATTGTCAGCTCCTGAAATCCAATCAAGTTTGATGGATTGACCTTTCTTGCAGGGTTTTATCATGGTATACAGTGGCTGAAGAATGTGTGAGCAGTTTGGGATGAAGCGGTTGTAGAAATTTATCATCCCTAGGAACTCTTTCAGCTGGCGCTGGGTTGATGGCTTTGGAAATTGTTGAATTGTGTCACACTTTGACTGAAGTGGAGTGACGCCTGCTGAAGACACTGTGTGACCAAGAAAGTCGATTGACGAGGAGCCAAACTCTGATTTGCCAATGTTGATCTGGGTGCCATAGTCGCGTAGGCGGGTGAAAACTTGCTCAAGGTGTCGTCGATGAGAATCTTCGTCATGGCTGGCGATGAGTAGGTCATCAATATATGGAAAGCAGAAAGGTAGGCCTCGCACAACTTCATCTATAAAGCGTTGGAAAGTCTGGGCTGCATTTTTCAAACCAAATAGCATCCTGATGTACTCAAACAAGCCAAACGGGGTTACGATGGCTGTTTTCGGGATGTCCGTTGGGTTGACTGGAATCTGGTGGAATGCCTTGACTAGGTCAATACTAGAGAATGTGGTGCAGCCAGCAAGCTGTGATGAGAACTCTTGGATGTTTGGTACAGGATACCTGTCCAAGGCGGTGCGAGAGTTGAGTGCTCGATAGTCTCCACATGGTCTGATTTCTCCATTTTTCTTGGGGACTGTGTGCAGTGCATCTGACCAATTGCTTGAGCTGGGACGAATGATTCCTTGCTCCATGAGGGATTCAAACTCTGCCTTTACTGCTCGGTAGCGTTCTGGGGCTAAATGGCGTACCTTTGCATGAGTTGGTGGTCCTTTCGCCTCAATGTGATGGTACACATGGTGCTTCACCTGGTCGGTTGCTGAGAAGGGCCTGGTAAGTGTCGGGAAGGACTTGAGTAATTGTGTGTAAGGGTTGCCTTCCTTAATCACTGATATCTGTGTGCTCTTCTGAGCAACAGGTTCTCCTGCGGTGCTGATACTGGTCATTGAATCCCTGAGCTTACGATTTTTAATGTCGACAACAAGGTCGAAGTTTGTCAAAAAATCGGCGCCCAAAATTGCTTGTGAAACTGCTCCTATGTAGAAGGTCCATCGAAAGCATCGGCGGAGGTTTAACTCCAGCTTCAGAGTTTGCTGTTTGTAGATCGGCGGCGTAGAGATGAGTGATTGGTGGCAATGACTTGTGGCATGCCTGTGCTGGTATTACGCTTACTTCGGCTCCGGTGTCTATGAGGAATCTAATTTTGGAAAATGGGTCATAGATGTAGAGCAGTTTTGAAGTGTCGTTGCGAACACTATGCTCCTTTAGTGCCCGCCGTCGGTGTTTGACGTTTTATAGTTGCATGGCTGCTGACACTTAAACGCATTACTACCATACAAGTTGTGGTAGTAACAGATTCCGTTTTTCCTTGACCTGCTGTTGGACCTGGACCGTTGTCGGTAACGATGAGGTGTGTTGTCATGGTGCCTTTGGCAAATCTTCACCTCCTCTTTCAAGGCACTGACCTCCAGGGAAAGTTTTGATACAATTTCTACGAGATGGCTTGCAACATCTTGACTATGTGTACTCGCGTGCTTCATATCCCTGTTCTCACCAACGTTCATCAGTTTTGGTGAAGTGATAATGGGAATGGATGTCATGAACTCATCTGCCAGTTTAGCCAGTTCTTCTAGGGGAAGCATGTTCTTTACACTGAAGAGGTTCTGTTGTATGGTTGGTGGTAGACGTTGGTAGAAGAGTTGTTGCAGCAGGTCCTGGTCAATCTTCTCCAGTTTGTTTCCCAATAACTTCTTCATCCGGCTCAGCAGTTCTGTTGGTCTCTCGTTACCTAGTTCTTCTTTCGAGACTAACTCTTGAAGTCTGGTGGATAGTGAAGATTCCAGGCGGGCGAGAATGGCGTTTTTGATGTCGGTGTAGGGAGTCTTGGAACCGACTGCCTTTAATATTGTCTCTGACACGAGGGACGGGACTTCCTGTGGCAGGAGGGCAGTCGTTTGGGTGAATTTTGCGAGGCTAGACGTGATGCCACTTTGTTTGAAGTTGCACTCTAGTAATGAAAACCACATTGCAGGGTCCTGAGTGCAGAACGTAGGGGCTTTGAAGGCCACGGTGGCTACGTTCTTTTCGTTATCTGTCATTTTGTATGTTTTCACTTCGGGGTCACCAATGTAACGTTAGTTACGTTGTAGTGAAGATGTCTGGTATCTTCACTACGGGGCTAATGACAAATAACGTTGGTTACGTTGTAGTGAAGATGTGGGGTATCTTCACTACGGGGGTAATGGTAAATAAGTTTGTTCTTGTCTGGTCTAGCCTCTTTATTGCTTCAGGTTACATTTGTATATCAAGTTTTAGAGTGAACCTGAAATATGAGCATGTGACGATATTTGTAGTCAGCCTGTAATATGAACAATGTTATACATAAACATAAAGGTTGCCTGCCTGCTACACTTCTACTACACTGGTCATAGCGAGTGTTAGTGCGGTACAGTACGTATTCTTTCACTCATTACTTGTCACTTCTGCTTGAAGATTAACAAGGGACACTTCTGTTTATATACGTGAAGGCATACGCATATTAATACTCACAATTATGAATACATAGAATGTGTAATGAGGAAATATTGTTAATATGTTTACATATAATATTATATCCTAGTGTGATGATGTAGGATTGTGATATATATTTGTAATATATAATTATATGTGCCTTGCTACTGACCATAATTAGTGGAATAAGCGTTGATAATCCGCTGGCTGGTGTCTCAGTAGTAGTCGCGATGACGTCGTACCAAACCACACCTACGTCCTTCCTAGTCGTGTGCACTTAATTGAGTTTCGCTTTTAATAATCCTGTGTAGGTGAAGTTTGAAGTTTTATCACTTTCCTCAGCTATACTGAATGATTGAGTATAGAGGGTATAGTGGTATAGTGATGTCGTACCAGACCACGCCTTGTGTGATGAAGTGTGGTAGGGGCAGCTGGTGAGTGATGACGTCACCACCGTCTGCTACAGTGAGGGTCGAAAGAGGCTAGAGTTTGTTACACTGCCCCAAAGGGGAAGCTGTATTGTTTTCGGTGCCGGATATTTATTTATTTATCTGTTCGTGTGTCTTATTATGGTCTAGAGTCCACAGGTTTAGCCGTATGATGTTCATTTTTTTTCTATTGATAGATATTCATCAATCAAACAACAAAAGGATTAACTTTTGGGCAAAATCGGTCGAAGGTCAAGGTCACAAAAAATAAAGATAGCAAAGGGCGAGTGGTCGCTGGCATCTTTAAGTCTCATTTTAAATCTACGGTCTCTATGGCTAAAATTTCGGTGATATGACGTTCTTTGCTGAAGAGAACATTTTTGTACTGCTTTGATTGTAACACTGCTGAACTGTTGTAGCACTGGCTTCCCTGTTCCCTTGAGTAGCTCAGTATGCTGACAGACATGAGAGGGTGTGGATGAGGTTTCATGCAATCCCTGAGGCAACTTTTTCAACCATCATGGACTCTCAACCAGGTAATGTATTGCAAAAATATTGTTTTTATATGATTAGAGATATATGCTGAGATGTATAATACTAATAATTTTGACATTGATCATGAAATAAAGAACTGATGTGACCATAACTATAGGTGACAAAAATGTTCTGATTGTCTTCTCACTGCCATTTTTAGTAGATATGTAAACACAAAGGCCACTGAGTAATTTTCTCAATGTATACCAATGCTTTTGTTTCTTGTACCTGTATTATGTTTTGTAATTATGAATTACATTCATTATACTGTACATCTGTGTGGATTGTAGTGTGAATATATATCCCAGTATTCTTTGATATATAGTACTGTTTACTGTAATATTCAGTACTGTACACATTACTATGGTACCAGTGCCAGACCTAATCAATGAATTTTGATAATGATAATGCTCTATTAAACTTACATTGATATTGGTAGTTGTATTTGTGGTGCTGGTATACTATAGTTGTGGTATTAGTGGTGGTGATAGTGATGGTGATAGCTGTGGTCGTCCTGGTAGTGATGGTAGTAGTTATAGTGATGATGATATAGTCAAAGCCTCATAAAGTGGCGAGAGAAGTTAGACCCAAGTCCTAGCCGAATGCAGGGGATCGTACAGTACCAAGGGATTAATGTCACCTGACCCCATCCTTCTCCAGCCCCTCCCTTCTTCCTCGCCTGAGAGAGAGAGAGAGAGAGAGAGAGAGAGAGAGAGACTATCCTCTAATACTGAAATATATCAATGATATACTCTATACCTCGGTATTAATTATTTAGATATGCCGTACAAATGTGGTTTATTTTGAAAATGTTGTAATGAATTGTAATTACGCCAAGTGGCAAACCCGTACATATCAACAATCCATCGGAAAATGGTAAGACGTTCTAATACTAAATTCATCTGTCTGGGTGTGTATATTCTCTCCCTCCTTAATGCAAACCTCTCTGTTCTTTCTCACCTCACTCCCACCCTCTAATCTCTCTCTCTCTCTCTCTCTCTCACTCTCTCTCTCTCTCTCTCTCTCTCTCTCTCTCTCTCTATATATATATATATATATATATATATATATATATATATATATACATATATTGTTACGCTTTCTGTTACGACCCCAGCCCCGGGTAGACTGGGGCATGTAATCAATATATATATATATATATATATATATATTGTTACGCTTTCTGTTACGACCCCAGCCCCGGGTAGACTGGGGCATGTAATCAATATATATATATATATATATATATATATATATATATATATATATATATATATATATATATATTATATTTTGTGTGTGTGTGTGAGCTACAGTTTCTTCTCTCTCTCACTCTCTCTCTCTCTCTCTCTCTCTCTCTCTCTCTCTCTCTCTCTCGAGGGATTAAGAGAGGAGATTATTTTTTCTAATGTCACTTGCGTTCTACTTGTGACCAAGGCTAGGGGTAGGAAATGGAAGCTTTTCTTCGCCACTTTATGAGGCTTTGACTATAGTAATGGTAGTAATTGTGATTGTGGTTGTAGTGGTGATGGTGGTGATGGCAATGATGGTAGTGTTAGTGATGTTGTGGTGATGATGGTATTAGTATTATGTACAGTAGTTCTGTACCATAAGTAATTATATATATATATATATATATATATATATATATATATATATATATATATATATATATATATATATATATATATATATATATATATATATATATATATATATATATATACAGTACTGTACATTATTCTTTAGTGACAATGGCAGTAAGCCTATATAGTTTATTATATACAATACTTTATTACCATGCAGTATAATAATTTACAATTTTTTTCTTTTGTGACACTGGCAGTAAGCCTGTAGTACTACATACAGTACTGCAGTATACAGTATTCCTGTATACACCATAATATACAACTACTAAGCTAATTTTGTAATTTTTCTTCAGGTAAAGTCATGGTCTAATGTACTGCAACACCTTCCAATGAGATGGCTTCGAAAAATTATCCGAAACTATAGCTGTTGGTGTGTGCAATTTTGGTTCATAAAATTAACTCAAATAGCTCACTTTTATTCACCAGGTTGCAGTACATTAGACCATGACTTTACATCAGGGCTGCGTTCAGGAAGGCAGCGCGGGTGGCGCGCGACACGCGGACACTTTGGGAGGTCTTCCTGAACGCTGTGGTGCGCCGCGCGCGATGCGGAGATGGTTTGTAAACAAACCACAGTAGCAGACGACATCAAGATGGCTCACGCAGCTCTCATCGACCCTCTTTTTGCTGCAGAGCTTATCGGGGAAGATCCCATATTAGAGGAAGCAATAGCGATAGCCGCCATAGAAGAAGAGAGAGAAGAAGACAGGTACGGAGAGGTTGATTTAAAATGACTGAGATGTGCTTATTGATCATAAGCAGAGGAAATTCATCATAATCTTGATATGACTATATAAAGAATGACTGTAAAAGTTAGTTTAAAAAACCTCAAAGAGGTCCTCTGAGAGTATATATTTGGGGGGATGTTTTTTTAAATTGTTAATTTTAACTGGTAGGAATTTTAAACATAATTGTGTAATAATGGATGCAATAGGTAATTGCTTGATTGATAGGTCTAATGGGTATGTCTTTCATATGCATGTTGTGTAATATTTACAGACAACTCCAGCCAACCAGAGTTCTGCAGTATGTAGAACACACCATTCCTCTGTACAACGATCGAGAATTTAAGGCCCACTTCAGAATGGAGAAGGCAACATTTGAGGTGAGGTTCTTAAATACTGTATTTGTTTATGTGATTATCGGGGACTGGCCCAAATATAAAATACCATAACCTAAGGCAATGCAACATTATATGATGCTGCAGATTCGATTATACTGTACTGTATTTTATTATTTTTATAGGTAAAATCGTTGTGGGTTGCCCTGTCCCATTTGCATATTTAATCTTACCCAATACATGCCTGTGCTGGTTTAGGTTAAGTTCTGTTAGGTTAATTTGAAGTAAAATTAGCTGGGAAAGACAATGAGACTAATTCCAAGATCATCCCATGGTTGTTTTTTTTTGCTATAACCCAAGCGCTATTCTCCTTCCCACTTCTACCAGCAGTAAGTGGTGGTGGCACGTACTGGGTTAGACTTCTAAAATATGCTTCCCATTTCCCCCAGCCAAATTCACTTAACCCAACTTAAATTTGTAAAGGACAAATTATGGCTAAAGTACGATAGCAAAAGGTAGCAAAACCGAATAAATCCATCTTTCCAAAAGAGGTCATTGAAGTAAATGATGTTGAATATTCCATAGCATTAACTTGATGGTAATCCAAATTTTCACCATTTCCTAACGTTTCACATTACATATTGAATACAGTTTTAACGGTCATAGCATAATACAAATATTGGGGAAATAGGTGTATTACAACTGTGAATATATTTCCTTTTGCAGACGCTGCTTCAACTTCTTCAACCTCATCTGCCAACAAGGACAGTCTCCATAGAAAAGAAAGTTCTGTCTCACCTATGGTTTCTGGGGAACAAAGAAAGCTTCAGGAGTGTTGCTGATCGTTTCAACCTCAGTAAAGGCACACTTCATGCAACATTTTTTGAAGTTTGTGAGGCACTGAAGGTTGTACGGCCTCAAATAATCTATTGGCCGAACAGAAATGAACAGGCAAGGATCGTTGAAGGATTCCTCAACCGTACTGGGTTTCCAGGGGTAGTGGACTGTATTGACGGCTCCTATATTCCCATCCCTGGCCCTTCGGAACATCGAGCCGACTACATCTGTAGAAAAGGATTTCCCTGTATCTAGTTACAGGCAGTCTGTGACCACCAGCTCCGCTTCCTGGACATCTTGACCGGTTGGCCTGGCTCTGTTCATGATGCGAGGGTTTTCAGAAACAGTCCTTTAAAGCAAGTGTTGGAAAACGGTAGACTTGAGGAGGAATTCCATCTTCTTGGTGATTCTGCCTACAGTCTGACCACATATATGATGATGCCTTTTAGAGACAATGGACACTTGAGTGAAGAAGAGGCAAATTTCAATGGTAGGCACTCATCAACAAGGGTAGTGATAGAGAGAGCATTTGGGCTTCTAAAAGCCAAATTTAGAAGGTTATTTTATTTGGACATGCAACTTGTTGACAAAGTGCCTCTTGTTATCTCGTCTGCTTGTTGCCTACACAATTTTATATTGGTAAATGAAAAAATTGATGTAGAAGGTGAATTCCAAAATGAAGAACAAAATGTTGATGATCCTCTACCCATACCAGGAGATGCTCCACAGGCTGTAAACAATGCAGCCCAATTGAAAAGACGGAGGTTAGCTAATCTTCTAGCTTAAGTGTTCAGCATAAACTTACCGTGAGTGAATGTGAGTGGTGTGGTTTGATTAAGTTAGTTAGGTTATTACTGTTTTGTACAGTCTCCTCCACTTCCACATTCATCACTCAGTATTGTCAATGTGTAGGCCCCATATGTGAACCACCAGTTTGGACTCCCTTCGCCGAAATACTTGCCAGTACGAGTTGCTGTACTGGCAAGTGTTTCAGGCAAGAGAGTCCAAACTGGTGGTTCACATTGTGAGGCCTACACATTGACAATGATGCTGAGTGATGAACGTGGCAGTGGAGGAGACTGTACATGGCACAGGATATAATTACAGAATAATCATCACAATGTTACAAATACCCTCATAGTTATGAAAATGATTATTATTACTATTTTGTACATGGCACAAAAATACAATATAAAAATATACAACACTGCATAAAAATATGTGTTCAATTCTCCTTGAACTATAAGGTCTTTCTGAAAAAAGTAATGTAATAATGTTCCATTTCAGACACAAAAATATTCTCACCGAGAAACCCAACATCATAGAAAATCAATAAGGCTTAGAACATAAAAAAGAACTTACATGTATATACATATATATACAACAATTTGCTGTGAGAGGCCCTGAGATCTGGAGAACTGCAACTAAACTACAAATACAGTACATTACAACTATAGTAAAATGTTCTGCTATGAATCCAAGTTTCTTGCACACCATAATATGCTCCATTGGGAGGTTCCACAAATGAGTTAACCATCAGAACTCACCAAAAGGGCATGTTCCTCACCTCTGAAGATCCTGTGTGTGCAAGAGACTTGGAATTGTAGCAGTATTCTTTACTCTAGTTACACTGTGTTTGCACTTTAAATTTGAGTAGTACTCCAAATCACTGGTCCTCTCAAAGCCATTCATACTCAACTGATTATTAGTTGTTGCTCCTATTTCCTATAATGCAAACTAGTTGTTGCTGATGTTCCTGCTGCATTTGGATAATTTTTTCATGGAGTTTCCAGACCTCTTTTCTGTGTCCCTCCTGTAGATTTTGTACAGTGAGTTGGTGATTTTCCTGCAACTTCTGCACAGCATTTTGATGGTTTGTTTGAAGGGTCTTAATTTCCAAACAATGGTCATTCTTCATCCTTACCATACCTTCCAATAGTGAGACTTTGGATTGATGGAGAGCCTCCACTTTCTCCAAATACTTTTCTTGCTGTTGTTGTTGTTGATGTTGTTGTTATTGTTGTTGTTGTTTGTCATCCTCTTGCTTTTGCTTGTAAGTAGCCAAAAAGGAATTGAGAGCATCTGCCCGCTCTTTGTTGGCCGATGTAAGGCCTTCTAGGAGTTGTGAACTCCTGAGTTGTTGTTGTTGTGGCCTCGCTCTTTTCCTGGGAGGTTGCATCCCATGTTCATCACACGATGACTCTCCGTGGGGTGACACAGGACTGGGAACAGAACTAACAGCAGCAGAATGAATGGATGCTGGTCTGGGTTGCAAGGTGT
Source organism: Petrolisthes manimaculis (assembly GCA_034508575.1). Classification (NCBI taxonomy): domain Eukaryota; kingdom Metazoa; phylum Arthropoda; class Malacostraca; order Decapoda; family Porcellanidae; genus Petrolisthes; species Petrolisthes manimaculis. The sequence goes on from JAWZYT010003427.1 coordinate 506,576, forward strand.
CTGGGGACGGAATAGGCTTCAAATGTGAGGACGAAGGAGTTGCTCGTGAGGTGTCTGAGTCTGAGGAGGATGAAAAACAGAAAATAATATTAACTAGCTGTAAGGGTACAATGCATATCTTTGCCCCTTAAACCTTGACATTGCTCAGTAACAGTGTGTAAGAACAACTACAGTACATGTATTGCACAAACTGAAAAAACACGAATAACACCTCCTGGATCAGTGCCTTCTACTACCCTTGGTTGAGTGGCAGGTTTTTTAACAAAAAGATCATCCATCACATGGTAATATTGCCATTGCTTCATGGCACCTCGACCACTCAAGGTGGCATTATCTTTAATGGTCTTATACCTGAAAGTAAAGGGAAACATTATAATTCTTTTATGATGCTTGGTAATAATTAATTGTGAATAATGTTAATAGACAAATGCATATTAGTTGCCTTTATTCCACCTACCATGATAAAAATGGATCAAACCAAATCACATTTTATTAATAGCATAACACCAAGAAATTAAAACTCAGAAATAATTTTGAAGTACAGTACGGTAATACCTCCTTACTCAAGTATACAATATTATAGGAGTGTATTTCTAATTATTTTTCCAAAGTTTCAATAAAAATGTTATCATGTCTGAAATGTTTTTTTAAAATTTCAATAGAATATTTTAAGAATTTGCCCATATTTAAATGCATCATTTTAAGATGTTAACAAAATATCAATTGAGTTTTTTAGAATTTTTCCAAAATACATGCTAAATGAACATACCTTTTTCTCAGAGCGCGCATTTTTGTGTCGCAGACATTGCTGTTGACTTGATACCCTCTGCCCTGCAGCACCTCCGAGATTTCCTTCCATACTTCTTTTTTTTTTCTTGGTGCTGTCGGAGAACCCTGCCTCATGCTGCCGGTAGGTTTCGATGAGCAGCAGTGTTGAAGCATGGCTCCAGCAGGCTATTAAAAGAAAAGTTAAATAAATACCACATTGTTGTGTCGTTTCCCTATAACGAGCTAAAGTAATTCGCTTTAGATAAAGTTCAATACTCAAAGGAAAATTATGTGGGTTGCATCATTGTGGTTTCAAGTTATTTTAATAGTAAGTAATGATGGAAGTTCTACATAAAAATAACAGTGCTTTACTGTTTTCCATTCCTTTGAATTAACAGTGGTTGTTGTATTGCATTTACTGAAACAACCTAACTTACCATGTTCTTGGTGTGATGGACCTGCTGCTGCTACTGGTTGTGATTCCTCGCTGTCATGGGCTTCAGGAACACCTGTGAAAATTTTGCCTTTTGTTAAGTATTGTAATAAACAACTCTTTGTCAATTGAAAGAATTTCATAACACACTGCAATATCAGAAATTCTACAGAACAGCTATGCATGGATTTTCTCCACATTTCATAATTTTTCATGCATATTTTTGCTTGTTCTGTTGATTGGTGGCCAAAATATTGGGCGGAGGTAAATTTTTTTTTACCTGAGTGGACCTGACCCAACCTAACCTAATCAAGACTGGTACAGACTACCAGGACCTGACCGGTACAGTAGTCTGCACTGGTTAGGTCCCGGTAGTCTGCACTGGGTAGGTCCCGGTAGTCTGTCCCAGTCCTGATAAGGTTAGGTTGGGTCAGGTCCACTCTGGAAAAAAAAAAATTACCTCCGCCCAATATTTTGGCCACCAATCAACAGAACAAGCAAAAATATGCATGAAAAATTATGAAATGTGGAGAAAATCCATGCATAGCTTTTCTGTAGAATTTCTGCAATATCTTCAATATAAGCAGCATCCAATTGTCCGTCAATGTAAAATGCAAAAAGTGACGATTATGTATGCTTATTTCAATTATCTGAAATCTATACATTCAAATTATTCTTACTTGATGATTTTTCATGCTGGAGATGGGCAGAGTTCAAGTCTGGCAATTCAGTGTGGCTGCCTTCATACACGTGTACTACCAGTATGGACAGCTGCTCATCCGTGGCTGTGAAAATGGATTCCCTTGAAACTATCTATAACAAACAAAACTTTGACATCAACCCAATAAATATACCAACAATACGATGCATGCAACATGCTAGATCATTTATAAACTTATTTTAACAAATGTACTGCTCACAACAACCCTCGCACTCTTCATTAGACAGCCATTACTTCAAATTTGCTCAATAATATGTCTTTATTTTCACTTATATCTATACTTGCGGTTACGTTCTTTACTTACCAGGGCATGATGATAGTTGCAATGCCAAGGGGTTGACATTATTAAGCAAAATGTGGCAGTAGGGGCACTGTATCTTCATTGTTTGGGGTGGCGGTCACGGCCGCTGTAGCAGTAGGACACGGCCTGTCTCGGGAACATCTCACTGCGCATGCGTGGAGGTTTGAAGGTGCCAGGCGTACGAGTCACGATGGCAAGACAGCAGCGTTGCCAATTTAGCAAACATTTACACTTCTTTTAAGAAGATAACGACAGAATAATTGGAATAACTTTGTTTGAGCTAGACAGCCAAGAAGAGACATAAAATATAAAGAAATATTGTATGATATGTGGATAATGAGTATAAACAAAGAAAAAAATTAGAATCAGGAGAAATTTCTAACCAACACAGAGAAGAAAGAGGATGACAGGGGGGAGCCGTTGAAAAGGTTATCTCCCAAAACAGTGATTGTTACACTGATACACTCGCACTGACTCCGACTCGTTCTCGCACAGTTACTACCAAGGATAATAGTCTATTATTCTTGTGATATTTTGTCACTAATATAGTTTTATAATAGTGCTACCATAGGGTCTCAGCCCTACTCTGTCTGAACTCTACAAATTCCCTACATACTTTGTCACAATACTTAAGAGTTTAATGTTTGAAACTTATTTATTGGCCAGCATTTAACTTCATACAGCTCAGATATATTCCCAATCACCCATAGATTTCATACATTACTAGAGTGACATAAGACCCATTAGGGCCTGCTGATGCTAATCTTATTACTGTATACAAGAATATAATATTTAATGTCATCATGAACCAAGTTTGCCCAATAATTCGGCTAGCTACTTAGTGTATTCATTTGCTTGTGGCAAATGAACAGTGGCCTAAATAGTGAAGATTGATCAATTAAAAATATTACAGTACATGTACTGGTTATTTGTACATAATTATAGTACAGGTACAATCATCTCATCCTTAAGAATTGAAATAATGGTAAATCTCTACCACTAGTCAAAGATTAGGGATAATTAAATTCTCTACCCTATTCTATATCCTGTCTCATTATAGGGTGACACTAGAGAGAACCCTTAGTTTCCTCACTTCTTCATGAAGTCATGCTTATTCAACAGAGGTGAAATAAGGTTCCCTACACTGAGGCCATATATTTCTGCACAAACAGCATACACATTATGATGAAAGTATTCTAGCTGTGACGTGCTTAACTCTATAGTATCTTATTTAAGGACTTGGATTTCGATTTGGAAGGTAAAGAGATCTTAGTCAAAGGCAGTGATAGAAGAGGAAACTTTTCACTTAAATTCATAGGTGGCTATATTCTAAAAAAAAAATGTATGAACATATCCATATTTAGGAAATTAGGCCAGCAATTGCGACACTGTTTGCATAAGGAAATCATGAACTGAAATGATTAATAGAGGTAAACTGTATATTCAACAAAGTTTGTATTGATATCTTGTATTAAAATATCGGTAACATATATTAAGTTATATACAGCTATGATGTGATGAAAGGAGACATATATATTTATTAAGAGCTTGATATGTTACAAGTACGAATGATAATTGAATGCTTATTGTAGTGAAACGTGATTCTCGTGATCCAGGTATGTGGTACACACTACACAGAGCGGTATAGGGTCTGGTCTGGTGGTACGGAGCAGCACTCATCATGCCCTCCTCGTACACCCACTACTTATTTATGACATTTTTTCCTTACTCGGGATATTCCATGCGCTGTTTTTGGTGCCAATCTCTTGCAAATCATATCGAGTTTACTATTTCATGCATAAATATTAACATAGTAAACGAAATAAGAAATTGTAAAATAAATTACTGCCGGAGCATTTTCCCATACTAAAACACATAGGGAGAGACATGGCCCAGGTATACATGGTCAACCCGTTTCGCTCCAAGACCTCCCTCCAGGGGGGTGAGATATTCTTTGACGTAGGATGTCGGACTGACCGGCGGTCAGTCCAACAACACACCCGTTTTCTTTCGACATAGTAAACTTGTTTATTCCTCGTCGTGTCTTGACCATAAATATGCCTAGTGTATGTTGTGTAGATGACTGTGTTTATAAGTTCAAATTAATTCCGAAGGAAAAGAGTGTACTATTTCACAGATTTCCCAAAGTGAAGAGCTTACACGAAAGTGGATAGAACTGTGTAATAGAAAACCAGATTTGGGGTCTGTGTGTGCTGGAGTAGGGGGACAGGCTTGGGGGGTACAGGAATAGGGGACAGGCTTGGGGTATGCGGGAATTGGGGGACAGGCTTGGGGTGGTGGAAAGCCTGTCCCCCTATTCCCACAACCCCCTAACTCCCCCCAAGCCTGTCCCCTACTCCCGCACCCCCTTAAGGAGTGGAAGGTGTTAATTGTGGGAGGGACAATTCCTGTATTTAATGCAGATTACTGGCTATGGTCAGGTGACTCCCTTCCCATCAATGTATGACATGCCTCTCTCTCTATCTCTCTCTCTCTCTCTCTCTCTCTTAATTTATCAACACATTCATAATATATATATATATATATATATATATATATATATATATATATATATATATATTCAAAAGTTAAGGAGTGTTTTGGACATAGAAGGTGTTAATTGTGGGAGGGACAATTCCTGTAATTAATACAGATTACTGGCTATGGTCAGGTGACTACATTCCCATTAGATGTATGACATGCCTCTCCTCTCTCACTCTCTCTCTTTATTTATTTATTTCTTACTTCCTCTCTCTTTCTTTCTTCCTCTCTCTATCTTTCTTTCTTTCTTAAATTAAAATATAGTGTAACAAACACTAAAACGAAAAAGAAAAAGAAAAAAACAGTATGATATTTCATTCTCTCAATATCGGTATTGTTTAACATATAAAAGTCTTATAGGGCCAAATAGAAATTCGCACAAAGTATATGAAATACTTGTGTGCATATTAAACACCTTTCCTCATAACACACAACCCACATTAACTCGAAGAGAACACAGCAGGGAGAGTTTCCCCATAAAACTATCCATTCTCACTCGTGTGTTTGTTGGTAGGCGGTGACATTTGGCCGTGACGTCAAGTCTCGGACCACACGCTCCGCCCCCTGAAATTGATACCCTGTATGGGGGGGTTAACGGGTTGACCATGTATACCTGGGCCATGGGGAGAGACGTCTTATCATAACAAAGGTCGTGTGTTTTGTGTACTATGGCGCGGTATGACATGTTGGGCCCACACGCATGCGCAGTGAGCCTTTCCCGAGACAGACCGTCTCCTACAGCTACACTGCCCCACCTCTCAAAGCCGCGACGCCTGGGTGACGTATTTTGCGGTGCACACACAGCACGCGCTGCCTTCCTGAACGATTTCCGCGTGTCGCGCGCCACCCGCGATGCCATCCTGAACACAGCCCTGTTCCCCTTCTTCACTTTCCCTTCACATGAATAAGTCGACATATAGTATATTTGTAACTATTTACTTACATTGTGGCGATATACTATTCATTAGTGTGATTTATCCCTTCATTCTGTCAAACTATTTACTTTGATGTCACTTTTATGTGTTAAAGATTAACACCCGTAGTTTTAAAAAAATTGAGGGCCCTTACTTGAAAAAATCGTAGTTTTAAACCCCCCTCTCTATAGGCGTCTTCTATTTATGCCATATCAACCCTGGTCAGGCAATCCGGTTGCTCGAATCGTCGATTTGGCATGTTCTATTTACACCGGTCAACCCGGTTCACCCCAACCCGGGTTGCTCTCAGAGCAACCTAGACCAACCCAGTACAATAGCAGGGTTACGTGGCGGTATCTGGCAACTTTTACAAGTTGCTCACACCTGACGCGCCATAAACAAACACTGGTCAGGCCTCTTACAGAAATGTATGACATTTTAGCATAGCACGAGACATTATCTTCAAAATACATAAAGGAAATATGATTTTGAAGTGGCATGAGTACCCTAATCAGTTACATTTGAGGGAAATGTCTATTAATGTTTAGAAACAAAGGAAGATCAACCCGGTTGGTGGTCGGCGTGTTCTATTTACACCATCCAACCCGGGTTTTTCGGAGCAGCCCAGGTTGCCCACCCGGGTTGATCAAGTGGCATAAATAGAAGACGCCTTATGAGGAACACTCACAGCCGTTTTCTCAGTCACTCCACTGCGCGCCCGAGGCCCGAGAATTAGCACCCGCGCGTGTTTTGGTTTTCTCAGTGGTGTTTCTGAGCCTTCCGCGCCCTCTTCCCGACCGCATTATTGGAACAATCGGGCACCCGAGGTATGAAGCTTTACCCCCTCCCAGTGCTCGCCCGAGTCGGTCAGCCTGCACTATAAATAATATCTATTTCATAACAAAGCATATTACTTTCTTCTTAAATCGGTCAGAGAAGTAGCATAAATGTTATTTACATGATATAATGCCTGTAATTAGTATATTTTTGGAATATTTAAGCATTTACAAGAATATTGTGGTACCTTCACAAATTATAGCCAATTTGTTTAAAATTAGTGTGGCTGAAACTCACATATAATATACGGAGTGATTATTTCACCGGTTGAATTTTCTTCCAATCTCATTAAAAGATTTAATTTAAAAACTCATTAAAGATATTTCATTGTTGTTCATTAATTGGTTTGTTGTGGTTTGGTTTATTAATTTGAAGCAGTTGAGTTTGTAGTATCAAATGAAACACAAAACATGGCTTTTACAGAATGACACTTTAACAATGATTGCACTCAAAGCTGCCACTCGTAGGGGACCCAGATTTCCCCTACGGTAGGGGATTTCAACCTAATGTAGCGGGTAGGGGATACCTACAGGGAAAATAGCAATGTGTAGGTGGAAAATGACTATATATAGCCATAATATAGGGGATTTTTCAGACACAAGAAGGTAAAATTCAAATCCAAGTCGATTATCTTCATACGTAAACGAACAAATTTTTATTTCTCCCTATTATACTTAGAAAAATAGATATATGTCTTCATAGGCACTCTTAAAAGGCATTTTAATATTTATTGAATGAAAATGGCAGGAATATTGTTATAATACAGGTATAGCCAGAAATACGAGGGGAGCTAAAAACAGCTGTGTGACTAGGGGCGTTTGAAGATGGTCGACTTGACTTTGAATTTTATATTCTTGTGTATGTTTATATCGTCAATGAAACAGATGGGCATGATTTGCATATATGAAATAACAAATGAGAATTTTCTTTGCATCCCAGGATCATCCAATGAGGAAAAAATCGCAAGTCCATGGCAGTGTTTATTCTGCCTCATTTCCCCACTCAGTAGTTAGGCTACACTTGATACAGTACACGTAGTTCTTTAAATATTACCAGAGTTTGTTTATTTCATGGAATACCAAAGAAAAGATTATTATTTTACACCAAAAAGTATTTTCTACAAGATTTGTAATGAAATTATGATAAAAAAACAACAACTTTATTTTCACCTTACGGTAGGCAATATGTAGGCCACCGGTAACAAGTATTTAAAATGTGTTTAGGGAATTTTGATCCAATAGTACGAACTTTCAAACTTATTTTAATGAATTGACGTTTTGAATACTCCGGGAACACTCCGTCTAAGTGTAGTATATTCGGGATGGATGTAGGGGGAAGTAGGGGAAAATGAGCCCGCTCGGTAGGGGGAATTGAAATTTCAGAGTGGCAGGCCTGATTGCACTCAGTCCAATGTGAGCTGTCAGACAGTAAATTACACACCTCGTTCTCATATAGCCTTGGCCGACCAGTAGTACCTGCCTTACCAGTTAATTATGTCAACCGGTGAAAATAATAATATTAGTATTTTCACCAACCGGTGAAAATAGTGATAATAGTATTTTCACCAACCGGTGAAAATAAACGCTGCCTATAATATATCCATATTTATAAAGGATCCCTCCATGAAGCAGTTTTGGGATGCAATATTATCTGATATGTAAATAAATAAATAAGTAACCCATTATGTGTGAAGTCAATAAATGCCTCTATATGATATTTAACATGCAATCTGCATAATAGCATTCATACTCTTTAGTTATAATTAACATATGTAATAGCATTCATACTCTTTAGTTATAATTTACATGTAATAGCATTCATACTGCATAATATAAATGAAGAATCAGTGATTACAAGTATCTATTTTATTAAGGTATGCAACTTATACATTTTATTATTCACGATACTGGGGTGGGATCTTCAAAGCTTCGTATGCGCAGTTACGATTATCGTAGCGCCATCTTTGTTCGTAAGGTGTTCGTAACCGCTAAGAACGTATTTTCAAAGCTTCGTAAGCGAGTTTTCGGCCGCCATTATGCGCCATATTTGTTCGTAGCGCTATGAAGATTGAAAAGCACTCGTAAGGCTCATAGCAGGGTCGCGTAGTCGATAAACAACCCGTAAATAGTGAGATTTGAGTTTATTTACACTTGGCGCGGCTGACACAGACGACATAATGGTTGTTGTTATTGTCATTTATCGGTAAATATAAACAAGAGGAGGAGATTCAGCAGCTTAGCAGAATGGAGCTGCAAGTGTCATTTAAACTGATGCACTGTGAAATAGAAAGTTACAAATATTTTGTGTGTGTATCATTACCTTTGGAGTATTTAATTAAGAATAATAGGATCTAATGGTGACTTACTAATTGCAGGAAATTGGCTTCCAGTTAGCTGCAAACAAAGCAGAAATTCTTCATTGCATAGTTAGACCTAATTTAATCCATGTAGTATGAGTCTTTAATCCATATATAGGCCTTTGTATGAAGTGGATATTCTTTAGGATGATAAACTTTGATTTATTGACTTTCTAATGAAAATATTACAAACACATTAATGTGATGTGTGAGCTGGTAACATTTAAATAACTGGAATTACATACTTACCGATACATACTGGATGTATAAAAGGTTGACCATATTCCAGAATCTACGGCAAATTATGTCTCAGAATTAACTATTGCAAATATTATCATGTAAGTTTCAATAACATGTACCGTACATGAACCTTTCTTAGCAACTCAATTAATTTTATTGAACAGTATAATTTAATAGATAATTTTCACCTGTTTTCATATAACATAAGACTTGTCTTTTTCTAAAATAAATGCTTTTCAACAGCTAATAACAAATATGTGATTGGTATTGTTTTTCTTAATGTTTTAATTATAGACTATAAAAAACATATATTTCATTTACATATGACACCTGTAAGTTTACAGAAATCCTTGATACCTTCTTAGCTATTTGTACTATTAGTTTCCTGCATAATCACAGTTCATTACATTATATATACCTGAGTAAAAACCTGCAAATTTATGATATTGGAAAGCTGCTTGAACTCATGTACTTTCCAACAATGACTGATAACAAAAAAATACCAATTCCATAATGACTGCAGCAGTACTTGTTTGTCACTCTTCACATTGCTTGGACAGATCACAGATATGGCAGAGAAATTATTAAAATACAAGATTAAAGCCACAGTACAGTATAAGTATATCCTTATAGTTAATCTCCGAACCTTGATATGTAATTGAAAATAACACAATAATTATTCAAGTACCGGTACTTTCACCTTCATTAATACTATTGGCCAAAGATAAAAATGCATGAAAAAAAGTTGATTATACTGAAAGAATAACAAATCTAACATGAAATGTGAATGCTAAAATAAAAGCTATATTTGAGATAAAATATATAATGAAAATAAATAACATAATTTCTTAAAAAAGCATAAGCAGAAGTTAACAATACTTTAGATTGAAACCTACACACAAACCACACAACTAAAACCATACTTGCACTCTAATAACTCTGTCACAAAATATAACAACTTAAACTACACTAATTATATATATAAAAAAAACGACACGTGGAAACAAATCACCTTTTCTCGATTGCCTTTTTAATGTTCACCAAAGTTTCTGATATTTTTGTTATATTTTCTGCAAGATCCATCCAAATATCCCTTATAGTCTTATGGAAAACTAGTATATCCTATCTGGAGGTAGTGTAGCTTCCAGATAAGCTATCACACCTCTAGCAGACCTAGAGGAAGGGTGACTTGAGGCTACAGAGCTGTGGTATGAATGTTCCTCACTTGGTAGAGGTTCTACCAGCTTCGGCAAGCTGTCGCCAGTCAAAACCTCACAGTCTTCCACTGTAACTGGCCCAAAGTCCTGCCAACTGGGCCCAGGTGTAGGTGAAGGGACCCTTGATGGCAGTCCTTGGTTAGGTGTAGGTGAAGGGACCCTTGATGGCAGTCCTTGGTTAGGTGTAGGTGAAGGGACCCTTGATGGCAGTCCTTGGTTAGGTGTAGGTGAAGGGGCCCTTGATGGCAGTCTTGGGTCAGCCACATCACCTTCATCCAAGTCTTCTTCAGCAGCTGAGAAATTATGAAAATTAGCAACTTTCATATAATTTTAGAGAAATATTAACGATTATCATTATGAATTAATATTGTAAAGTAATACCTAAAGAAAGCAGTATATAATTAGTCATACATATAAGTACAGCAGCAGTACTGCAATTTTTTACTTAGTTAAAGTACTCATATGATACATATGGAATCCACCAAAGCATCACAAATTTAGTTTTGATTAATATTAATATGGCTCCAATTTTTAAGACTATAGGACCTGCTGCTAACAGGAGTTATTTATATGATACACAAAATATAAAAAATCACT
>JAWZYT010003427.1:522500-555000 GCA_034508575.1 Petrolisthes manimaculis
ACATGGTTCATGAGCCGCTGGAAGGTGCTGGGCGCGTTTCTCATCCCGAAGGGTAACACTCTGAACTGATAGAGCCCCTCTGGAGTTACAAATGCTGAAATCTGCGTGGCACGCTCCGTCAGGCCCAACTGGTAGTATCCTTGGAGGAGGTCAAACTTCGACACGAACCTCGCTTTTCCCACGTCATCAATCACATCTTCCATTCGAGGCAAAGGGTGGGAGTCTGGCACAGTCACTGCATTGACTTTACGATAGTCAACACACATCCGCATACTGCCATCTGTCTTGGGGACTAAAACGACAGAAGAGGCCCAAGGACTCAGGCTTGGCTCTATAAGTCCTTCCTTCAACAATCTCTGGACTTCATTGCGGAGGAATTCTCTTTTTTCGGCATTCAGGCGGTAGGGTGGTTGACGTACTGGGTGAGAGTCTTGGACATCGACATCATGACGTAATAGAGGGCAAAGGCTGGGACTGTCACTGAAGAGGGCTACGTGTTCCTGAAGCAGATGGACTATACTTGCAGCTTGTTCCTCCTGTAGGTGGGTCAATTTCTCTCCTGGGTTCTTTAACACTTGCGAGTTATGCAACACAGGTTCCACCACAGCGTTAGCTCTCTCCTCCTCATGATCATTTGGCTCTACAAGATGTGAGCACCTAGTTATGTCACTCTCCTCAACATCAGGACTACTGGTCACCACAAGACACTGGGACTCAGCTGTTAACTCTGTCACCACTACATCACGAGACTTATACTCTTTCAACAAGTTAATATGTACCAGTCGAGTTTTCTTCCGACGGTCTGGGGTAGATATGAGATAATTAACAGAACTCTCCTTTTTCAACACCTTGTAGGGACCACAGAACTTAGATTGGAAAGGGTGATTATGCAGGGGGAGGAACAATAAAACTTTATCTCCCACCTTGAATTATCTGTCCTGAACTTTATGGGACTGGTCATACTGTACTTTCATTTTCTCTTGGGCAACTTTCAAATTTTCTGATGCCAACCTTTGAGCAATACACAGCTTTTCCCGGAATTTCTTGACATATACAGTCAATGGGGTCGCATCCCTCACATCAAGGAAACATTCCTTCAAAACCTTCAAAGGACCTCGTACCTCATGCCCGTATACTAACTGGAAGGGAGTAAAACCTAAGGACTCTTGTACGCTGTCGCGTATGGCAAAGAGGAGCAGGTGTATGCCGTCATCCCAATCCTTGCCAGACTCTAGAACAAAGGACCGACACATGTTTTTTAAAGTTTGATGGAACCTCTCTACCACCCCTTGGCTCTGGGGATGGTAAGCCGTGGATCTGTACTGCCGGACGCCCAAAGTCTGCATCACCTGTTCAAATAAGCCAGAAGTGAAATTGGACCCACGGTCAGACTGCACCGAAGAGGGCAGGCCAACCTGAGTTAAAAACCTGGTGAGGGCTTGCACAATTAATTTGGTCGTGATGCGGCGGAGAGGAATTGCCTCGGGATAACGGGTAGCTCTGTCAATAATTGTTAATAAATATGCATTACCCTTAGAAGATTTAGGGAGAGGGCCTACACAATCAATAATAATGTGGCTGAATGGATCTCCTACTGCTGGAATAGGGTGTAAGGGAGCTGGTCGGATGCTAGGGCATGGCTTGCCTGTCATCTGACAAATGTGGCACGTCTTGCAATACTTACTTACAGTCTGCATCATTCTAGGCCAATAAAAATGTGTGGAAATCTTAAGGTGAGTTTTCCGTACTCCCAAATGACCTCCTACACCATCATGAGGTAATTTAAGAATATCCTCCTGAAGGGAGCTAGGCACTACCACTTGGTGAAGGACATGCCAGGGCTGATCAGCAGGGACATCTACAGGGCGGTACTTTCTCATTAATACTCCTGAATGGAAATAAAAACAGCGAGGGACAGTATCTTTCTCCGACTCATTTACCGCATGGTCAAAGCATTTTTTCAAGTTAAGATCCTTAGCCTGCTCAGCAATGAGAGTGGTTCGGGTCACAGCCATGTCTGCAATACTCCGTATAACCGGCTCCGAGCTGCTAGTCTGATCAGGGACATTTGACTCTTGAGATGCATTGTTAAAAAACACATCAAGTGCAAATTCTGGGGTAGGGGAATCTGACACAATATTCTCAGGTGGGGGATTGGCAACCTGCGGCACAGAAAGGGAGTCCTTAACCAAGCGGCGGCTATGACTGCGTGTTACAACACATGCAGGTGATACCTCTGACGGTTCATGCTCTGGAGATGCACAATTGGGACTTACAGACGGGGAGTGAGGAAACATTGAACTTCCCGCAACATCGTTACCCAAAATCATTGACACTCCTGCCACAGGCAACTCATTAACTATTCCTGCAGATACATAACCTGTCATGACTGCAGACTGCAAGAATATTTTGCACAGAGGTACCTCACCTTTAGAAAATAGTCCCCTTACCACAAGTGAATGTCCTGTCTGACACTGAGGGAATGAAGAGATAGCCTCTCGTAACACAAATGTCCTCACTGAGCCAGAATCTCTGAGGATAGTAACTGGATGAGAGAGTTGTAAAGAATCATCAGGGGAGACAGAACCCGAAAAACAATATGGTTTATATGAAGGATGCATCTCTAAGGCATCTTGTGATTTAGTCTTTTCATAGCCCACAACAGGAATCTCACCCGCTAAGGTCACACTTTCAACTACTGTACCTGTAGTCACACCAACCAGGAGAGCGGAACTGCTACGGGTTGGATTCTGAGCTAACTTGGGGCAATGATCTCTTAGGTGGCCAGATTTCTTGCAATAAGCACATAAATTTACAAGAAAACACCTGTCCACAGTATGGTTACCTTTCTTACAATATGAACAACTGAGGGAATTAGAGGAAGGTTTAAACTGACTATACCCCGCAGACCGTGTCTCCCGGTTAGTAGACTCACCTGAACTCACTGGTGCAAACCTGGGGCGTCCTTGCAGTGGAGATAGTGCAGCGGGTTCTCTGGGTCCGGATGGATAAGGGTTGACTATATGGGAAGACTGAGCTAAGGGCAACTTGTTCCTGAAATTTACATGGGGATAAGTCAACAAGTAATGGTCAGAAGCTGGTCCTGCTGCCTCTTGGTCATGTATACCTAGTCCTTCCAGATAGGATTGCAATTGGTCAGGCATGCATGACTTTACCTCTTCATACACAATTAACTCTAACAGCTTTTGGTAGTTGTCCTCGACTTGGGCACTGTCTACCCACCTCTGGCACTGGGCTAGTTTCTCACGGTAAAACTCCACACAAGTCTGGTTAGCTCGCTTCTGACTAGTTCGGGATATCTTACGGTAGTAAGCTGGAACACGCTTATACACCCGCAGAATGGTGCTTTTTACCGTAGGATAGTCCAAACTTTCATTCACGGATAATCCTGCGTAAGCCCTCTGAGCTTCCCCTGTGAAAACATTGCTAAGGAGTACAGCCCAGGTGCCCTGCGGCCACCTGTGAATTGCGGCATTCTTCTCAAACTGAGAAAAGAATATCTCTGGTTGCCCTTCATCAAACCGTGGTACATATCTATCAGAAATATTGTTAATGTTGGACAGTTCCTTAGCCTTATTTTGCTCCCTTAAAATCTCTAATTTTACCCTTTCTCTTTCTAAATTTAACCTAGCCTCCTCAGTATCACCAGAACTTAAAGAAAATTGACCCCGAACCTCATCCCTGTCCAATATTTCCTCCTCCATGAAGTGCTCTAAGACTAACCTCTGGAGTTGGGTTTTAGTTAAATTTGGACGAGGTTCTAACTGATAAGCTGTAGCTAAACTGATCCACTCCTTCTTTTGCAAGGTTGTAAGGGCTCCCACTGAAGGGTTGTCAACAAATTCTTCCAAGTTAAACATTTTTACAGACTAACACACAGTGTACAGGATAAATCAGTTAACTCACCACAATTCTGGTAGCCTATACTGTATCACACACTGAAAAAATTAAGAGTTAGCATAACAAAACCAATAGCACAGACATAAAATAGACAAATACAGACAAAATAAAATATACCACACACATGTGAGAAATGAATTTATGAAACTACTGATGGTAGACAAATAACCTTACCATTGGTTTCATTCCAATTGATCACTGGAGGACACACTTCCTAACCACAGGTCCTGAACATAAATAAATGGAAAAGAACAAAAAATCCACACAGGACTGGTTATTAATTGAGGTACACACAGTGATAAAATATAATGAAATTGCTTCATATCCCGGTCTCAGGCCCCCATTTGTTGTAGTCTAACCTTCCCTCTAAGTTATGAGATTTATCAGCATGTGTTTGAGCAGCAGACCTTTCTCAAACACCCCCAACTCCTCCTTAAATATCTCCCTGATAACAAAAGGAAGACCACAACACTAGTATACTTTGTCTTAGAATATGAGTGATGATAGCAAGTTATATTATTGAAGAAAGTGACTGAGAGGGATTGGGTAGGGGTAAATGTTGGACATGAAACACTAGTCAGTTTTTCTATATAATAAATAAAGTACTTAGAATTACTTACAAAGTTCCACCAATACACCAACACTCCTACCCTTCTACAATCACAACTTTAACTCCATAACACACGTGGTTGGTTGATTCCCTGGACACGAGGGAAGCTCCCACACAACCGACCACCACAAGCGTTGACACGAGAGAGAGCGAGAAGGACGCTCCCTCGACCCTGCTTGGCCCTAGGTCAAGTTGCCAATCATGCAAATATCCTGGATATCCTAATCAGTACCTCTTCTTAAAAACATGGAGAACAGGTGATGAGAACTATCTAAATATTTAACTAATTGTAATACAACTGGGCAAGACAGATTAATATAACATATCACATAATAATATAAGGTAAACATTGAAGTAATGAATTGAGGGAAAACGGCGCATAGGCCTATAAACTGAAGGGGAAACTAAGGAAATCTGAGGCCACACGTATGTATACGTGACAATACACACACATACTCTAATAGTATATACACACATATGTATTAACATACACACACACACATACCCAAAAAGTATACACATATATGTATTAACACACACACATACACACACACACATACCCAAACAGTATACACATATATGTATTACACACACACACACACACACACACACACACACACACACACACACACACACACACACACACACAAATACACACACATACACAGTGAATGGTGACAGTAGTAATAACTGAACCTTTACTTATCATGGTGTGAACACTTTTACTAAGTTGCATAGATTAGTGAACAGGAAGAGATAGAGAGCTGTGTGTGCTGGCCTGCGTGCCTGTGCCTGTGAGCGTACATCCGTGTGTTTGTGTACGTGCGTGCATCTGTAACACAGTACATGTTTCCAATATTAATATATACCTTTATAATATGTTTCCAATATTAATATACACCTTTATAATATGTTTCCATTATTAATATACACCTTTATGTAGTCCTCAGGGTCTGGCTGCACATCTGATAAAACGAGTGAAGTCCCGCTGGACAAGTCCATCTGTGGTCTGGTGGTCACAAAGAAAAAGTAAGTAACACACACACACACACACACATGACCTATTCACTGGTCCATGTGTTCTTATTAATAGCCATTATCACTCTCAACACACACATACACACACACACATGATGTACTGTTATCTCCATGGTAGGTTAATATGGTACCCATGTGAGACCTCTGTACCATAATACCATTACCACACACACTCATGTCTGTATTTACTACACAACAAATAATATTACTACACCAACACCAATCACATTATTGTAAACTACACATAGTAAATCATTTCCACACACACAAAACAAAAATAGTGTATATGACTTCTGGGTGAATTATTGAATAATGAATTTAATTAGTAAAATATACAGTGATCATCATTATCTAACTGTTGGATAGATTTTGTGAATGTAAATACTCAGCTTTTGGATAATAATGAAGCCTTACAAATGTGGTTAGTTAGGAAGGTAACAAACGAATACCACTGTAGAATGGACCCAGTTTTATTGTAATTATTATATTACAGACATAATGTGTGTGTACAATAATAGGGTAGTGTGTGTGTGTGTGTGTGTGTGTGTGTGTGTATTAATATGGTAGTGTGTGTGTGTAGATAAATAGGGTAGGGTGGTGTGTGTGTGTAGATTGATAGTGTGTGTGTGTGTACAACGATAGAGTAGTGTGTGTGTTTACAAGGATAGGGTAGTGTATGTGTTTACAATGATAGTGTGTGTGTGTGTGTGTGTGTGTGTGTGTCTATACAGAGGCTATTATTATTATTATTGTTTATATTACAGACATGATGTGTGGACGGAGTGTAAAATTGGTGATGGTGGTGATGGTGTTGACTTTCACACCACCTGTTGATGCTGGTATACGTACTGGTAAGTTGGGTCATTATTGTTTGTTACTTTGTGTGTGTGTGTGTGTGTGTGTGTGTGTGTGTGTGTGTGTGTGTGTGTGTGTGTGTGTGTGTGTGTGCAAAAAAAGAGAGAATAAGAAAGATGTGTGTGTAAGAAAGACAGAAGGAGGAATAGGTGTCTGCGTGTAAGAAAGAGAGAGTAAGGAAGAAGTGTTTGGAGGAAAAAGAGGAGGAATAAATGTGTGTGTGTGTGTGTGTGTGTGTGTGTGTGTGTGTGTGTGTGTGTGTGTGTGTGTGTGTGTGTGTGTGCAAAAAAGAGAGAGGAAGGGAAAAGAAGATGTGTAAAAGTAAGAGAGAAGGAGGAATAAATGTGTGTGTGTGTTAAAATGAGAAAGGAAGAATAAGTGTGTGTGTGTGTGTTGTAATAACCATATAGTTTATAATAATCAAACAATGTACTGTACTTTAGACAAACATCATCGAGACGTTGTTGATTAAAATTACCCAAAATATTAATCTTACCCAATATTAATATTAACTAATATTAAAAATACCCAATTTTAAAAACATCACTAACAACTTTCCTCTCTCACCAGAATGTCCCGCCTACAACCAGTCATCCATGGTGTCTCGACAACCAATAGAGATGAACAAAATTGGTGAAGGTGTCCTGGAGGCTCGCTTTCAGTTGTTGTCTCCACCTGATAATAATACCACGTGGGGAACAAGTCTCCACATCATGAATCAAGTGGATAAACAAACTTTGGCAAGATTTGACATTGATCACATTACTGGACCTCATAACCAAGTCAACATCAAGTGTTCCTGTACTAGTGAAGATGATATGTCCAGTGTTAAAACCATCACAGGACCAGACGTCATTACCAAGGTGGCACTTCAAGATTTTTTTAAACTTCGCGTTGGATGTTGGCATCTTTATTACCACACCAATTTGAAGATCATCTACCCATTGTCATTCACCCGCTTCAAACAAGATCATAATCTCAAAAACAAGGTCAGTTGTTCTCTTTATTAGCAATTCATACATGTATAATCATGACAATTATTGCCATAACCTGACCAAACCTAACCTAGCCTAGCCAACCCTAACCTAGCCTAGCCAACCCTAACCTAGCCTAGCCAACCCTAACTAAACCTAGCCTAACCAAACTAACTTAAAATATAAATATAATATCAAAACTAATCTAACCTAACCTAACCTGCAGCTACCTAACCTATCCTAACTTAACCTAACCTAACCTAACCAAACCTTACCTAACCAAACCTGATCTTACCTAATTTATCCTGTTGTAACCTAGCCTACAGTAACTTAACCTAACCAAGCCTAATCAAACCTAACTAAACCTGCTGTAACCTAGCCTACAGTAACCTAACTTAACCTAAAGTAACTTAATTAACCTAACCTAACTATTACCAGATAAATATAATAATAATGTAAATAATGATGTGTGTTATTATTTCAGGGAGGAGAATGTTGGGTGGAGTTGTCGACTAACAATGATTATGAGGAGGAGAACCAGAAGTTGATGAACCACAAGTGTCGCTACCACCTACCAGAGTTTCCACAACTCCAACTGATAGTCAAGTGTCCAGATAATGTTGAACAATGTGCAACCATCAACTTCTGCAACACCGGTTAGTCTAATCCATTAACTTATGTTTATATTCTTTTATTTAAAAATATAATATATTAGTATTATATTGGATGTCAAAGGATCTTTATAGCGTTAATAATGAATTAAAAGTTCTTGTCAACTATTATATAAATATCAATATAAGAAAATTAAGTACATAATACCAAGGTAAGGAGATTAAACACTTCTGGTACATTGGAGTGCCTACATTCTTTCAAAGAATATCAAGAAAAAGGACCAGGTAAACAAATATATTAATGTCCTGTTGCTTGGAATAGTTTGGAGGAATCAGTTGCTCCACTATTATCTCCTTAACCCCAACTGTCCGGTCGAGTCTACACTTGCCTCCTGTTGTACGCTCGCCGCTTCCCGCAAAATTCCTCAACTTTCACTATTTTCACAACGCTCTCACTCTTAACACCATATAGTTTACTGACTTCAAAATTATTCCATCCTTACCTTCAACCTTTCCTCTTTCGAATGGTACCATCTGGAGGGCTCTATGATGTGTAGTTATGGAGATAGTGCGAGTTGAAGTATACCAATTTTTGCGTGGGAAGCGCCACTTGTTTGTGCGCGTAGCACGACTGTGGCCTTGGTGTACAGTTAGCCGCTAAACACCTTCATATATTCACTACAGTAAATTCTTATTACTACGATTATATAGCGTGTGTCACTATCACAACACTAAAAATAATATTTAC
This sequence comes from Petrolisthes manimaculis, assembly GCA_034508575.1. NCBI lineage: Eukaryota > Metazoa > Arthropoda > Malacostraca > Decapoda > Porcellanidae > Petrolisthes > Petrolisthes manimaculis. The sequence goes on from JAWZYT010003427.1 coordinate 531,258, forward strand.
ACTTGTAGGAATATATTATCGTGCTACTGTCACGTCCATATATTCATTACGGTATTTTCTTATTACTACGATTATCTATCGTGGGCTCTCGCTTCACCTTACTTCACCTCACTACCTCACCTCACTTCACCTCACTACCTCACCTCACTTCACTTCACTTGACAGGGATATGTATATTCTTTAATGCAAACGAGGTTAAAGGAAATGTTTATTTCTGCATTGGAAAGTTTATTGTTTACTTTTTCCAATTCTCTAACAATTTTTCGTTGTTCTTGGTTTAGTTGTTGTAGTAGTAGGCCGAAGTTCCTTGACGTTTCGGAGAGACCATTCTCCATCCTCAGAAGGGTTGTAAGTGAGGCAGTGTTGGATTTTTCCTCTATTTATGTCTGTCTGCTGGGTAAGGGAACGGGGGTAAGGTCAAGTTAGCTGGGTCCTGATTGGTCGGGTCACGGGTTGGATGACCCTGGTGGGTTGCTGGTTGTCTAGATAATCGTACATGATAGGTATGTTGTGGGTTGGGTTGTTGACTGGTTCTGCTGGTTGTTTGAGTAGCTTGAGTGGTAAGGGGGGAAATACTATTGTTGGTTATTCTTCTGGAGGTGGAAAGTGTTTGGAAGTCTTCTGTTTGTATGTTCAGCGATATGTTTGTATGTTTGAATGTATATGGTTTCCAAGAAGGCCAGTCGTCTGTGGTCTGATTCTTTGTCTTTGGTCTTGGCGAGTGAGGGCTTGATGAAATGGTGTCTTGTAGTGACTTTTTATGGTGCCATTTTGAAGATGTAAGGTAAGGCGTCTCGTCAGGCGGGTCCTCGTCATCCCGATGTAAGAGTGTGGCCCACAGTCCACATTGTTGAAGGTGTGTCAGTAAATGACGTGGTCTTGCTGAAGAGGCGTCTTATCTTGAGCAGGTCTATTGATGAGTATGAGGTGGGAGGTTTTGCAGGACTCTTAATAAATGGTTAGGTTGATCCTATCGTTGGGATTGGTGGGGTGGACGTGTTTTGTGATGATGTCTCGCATGATGGCTTCGTCTTTTTTGTATTCTGTCGATATTTGGTTCTTGTAATATATTTTAATGTCATTGCCAGTGCTTTGGTTGGTGTCTTCTTTTTGTACCATTTCCTCAAGTGTTGGTTAATGGCTGTGTTGATGCTGGAGTTACTGTAACCATTATTCACGAGTACTTGTGTAATTCGTAATTCGTTCAAGTTCAGTGGAACGGTGGGAGAGGGCCCTTCTGATGTAGGCGTTGATAGTGGAGCGTAAATATCTTTGGGGACACTCACTCATCCCATTGAGGCACAGTCCGGTGTTGGTGGGTTTAGTGTAGACTGTAGTTTCAAAACCGTTGTTACTGGCTGTGACAATGATGTCTAGGAATGGGAGTTTTCAATTAGTGGATTCCTCGAAGGTAAAGTTGAGTCCTGATGATGAGATGAATCGTTGTCTTAGTTCATGTAGCTCCTGAAAGTCTTTAGCACATAGTAAGATGTCGTCTATGTATCTGCAGTATATGGGAGGTCGGCCTGTTGTAGGTTTAACCTACTATATTGTTGATGGTTAATAAGTAAAATAAAGTCTGTATGTTAGGTATTGTATTAAAGAACAAGGATGATCATTCACAATATCACAAAATAAGTTACTTGAGTTTATACACATAATATATACAACACAATACAATTAGAAATATAGTTAACACAATTGATTAATATTAAGTTACTGTAAATTAACAATGCTCTGCTCACTAGTACAAAAATAAACGACACACGTACAGAGGAGTAGTGGTAAGTGGTAAGTGGAAATGGAAGTGAAAGTGGTCAGCCCAGAGATAGGAACACTGGTAGACTGACGCTTTGGTGAAGAAGAAGAAGAAGAAGAATATTAGGGCTTTATGCCTATCGACTCGTGTTGGTCATTAAGGCAGGCAGTCTCGTTACATCATCATATCTTCCCCCAGCCTTTACAGCCAGATACCTACTTATTACTAGGTGAACAGGGACACAGGGGCTTAGGAAAATTGTCCAACAATTCCACTGACCCGGGAATCGAACCCAGGATCTCTCGCATGCCAGGCGAGTGTGCTAACCATTACACCATCAGCGCCGCCTTGGTGGACTGCTGCCGGTGCTTATATACCCTTGGTGATGACGTAGCATCAGCCATGTTGATGAGGTGTCCTTCCCTCATTGGTTGGTGAGCGATGAACCCTCGGGGTCATCGAGAACTGCCGACGAGCCGAACTACCACTCTCGACACTTTAGTAATTTGCTACGTGAACTGCTACAGGACCCTCTCCCAGATTACGGCTGGAATCAAACTGGTGGATTGCTGACTCTACCAGAATGGGTACGATAATATGTCGGCTCAGGGGTAGAGGAATCCATCTGACCTTGTTGCATTTCAGGTACCTTTAGGGGAGAAGACAAAGAGGTTAATTCTTCTGGTGGATTATGTAGATGTTCATTCTCCAGAAATGCTGGTTTTAAGCGATCAATGGAAACAATTTCTTTCTTGCCACTACGAAGGATGGTGAAGGTCTTGTCCGTTCTTCTTAGCACCTTATATGGACCATCATAGGTGTACTGAAGTCCTTGGCGGTGTCCATCATGCCGAAGTAGAACATGGGAGACTGTAAATAGGTCAGGCATTATAAACACATCCGTGACTGGAACACGAGATTGTTTAGGACAAATCTCATTAAAATGGTTATGTAGGGATGAAAGAAATGTGCTGTGATCCCAGTTATGAGAATCTGTAAGATGAACCATATCACCTGGGATTTTTAATGTTGTTCCAAAAACCAAGTCAGCAGATGACTGGAGATCATCTTTGTAGCAGTTACGTATTCCAAGAAGACACAACGGCAGCTGATCGACCCAGTTGATGTTACCTTTGAGCACACTCTTCAGTTGCCTGTGGAAACACTCAACCAAACCATTAGCAGCAGGATGATAAGCAGCGGTGGTTATCGCTGTGGTACAACTCCGTACAAAACTCTCTCGACTCGTATGGCAGCATTTGGCATCTGATAGGGTGATGGGGGTTGGAGTTAGGGGAGACTCTTCACTAAATCTTAATGATTTATGACTTTATTTAGTGATGCAACTAGGCATATGGCGGCGCAACAGCTAGGGTCATATACCGCCCCAACACAAAATTATTATCCTCAACTAACAAAATCACAAACTCCCGAAAGGGATACGCATTATAACTAAATTACACACAAATTATAAACACACACCATTACTAAAAGAACGCGTCAACTTAACTAATATATAAATAAGAATCACGACTAAATAATATCAAATTATTTAAAAACCTTAAGTATAATAAAATCACAATTTATGGAGGAGGCCAGCCTCCTCCACATAGGAGAGAGTGTTCCCTCCCACACTACAAGCCTCCTCCCCGAGCACCCGGGAGAGACTGTAAGAACCGTCACCCACCCGGTACTCGGAGAGGTGCCTACGACGCAGGTCCCCAAAAGTGGGACACCCAACAATAATATGCCTCACTGTCAAAGGGACCAGACAATCATCACAGTAGGGAGGGTTAATCCTGTCCATTAAAAAGCCATGAGTCAATAATGTGTGGCCAATGCGGAGACGGACAAGAGCCGTCTCCCACCGGCGGGACAGGCCGCTGTAGCTCCACAAACCAAGGCGTTGGCGGATGTCACGGAGCTTGTTAGCCCCGACTGCGTCCCATCTGTCCTGCCAGCAGGAAAGAACGGCAGCATCTATATAGGGTCGAAGGTCTACTGCAGGGACAGGATGATGCCCGGCAGGAGGCCGAGAATTGGAGACCACAGCCTTAGCCAGGGCATCAGCTCGCTCATTACCATCGACACACACATGGGCTGGGACCCAACAGAAAGTGAGTTTGCGGCCACGACGACCCAGGAGGACAAGCCACTCAAGGATGGCCAACACCAGGGGATGGGGAGAGTTAAAATTGCACAAGGCCTGCAAGGCACTACAGGAATCACTATAAATAGTAAAAGAAGGCTGAGGGAGAGTAAAAATCACTTGGATGGCATATAAAATGGCCGAGAGCTCAGCAGTGAAAATCGACATGACAGAAGGAAGTCTACCACCACGGCAAAAGTCAGGAAAGACAACTCCAAAACCAACTCCAGCATCAGACTTTGACCCATCTGTGTACACAGGGAGGGACTCCCTGTGAGTGAAGGCATGTTCTAAAAACAGGGAACGAGCCACTGGAGGAGGAAGAGATTCTTTTTTGTCTGTAAAATAGGTGCAGGGAAAAACTTCTGGAAGAAGCCATGGAGCCACCCTGGGGACCCTCACAGGACGAATCTGGAAATCTTCAATTCCCATCTCCTCCATAGCCTTCCTGACCCGGAAGTCAAAAGGCCAAGGTGTACGAGTATGTGAAAGGTAATAATTAGACATGATATCAGATGACACCGCCAAGCAAGGAAGGGAGTCGGGAAGTCAATGTAATCGATGCCAACAACGAACAATTGAGGACTGGCGACGGAGATCTAGAGGTGGTTCGTTAGCGTCCACCAGGAGACTGGGGATTGGTGATGACCTGAATGCTCAGGTTGCCAGACGTATCCCAGCATTATGAACAGGGTCTAAAACTCTGAGACGGACAAATGTGGCAGAGGAGTACACCTCACACCCATAATCAAGTTTTGACCTAATAAAAACACGGTATAGGCGAAGGAGGGTGGCCCGATCAGCCCCCCAGGTAGTATGGCTCAGAACCCTCAACAGATTAAGAGCCTTGAGGCAAGAGACCTTAAGTGTACGTAAGTGGGGAACCCAAGTCAATCGTTTGTCGAAAAGGAGACCCAAAAAGCGAGTCTCCTCGACACAGCGTATCCGATGACCATACATGAATAAGTCCGAATCAGGGTGGACACCTCGGATGCGGTAGAAGTGCATAGCAACCGTCTTGGCAGGAGAAAATCGAAACCCATGAGAACCAGTCCAACGTGACACTCTGTCAAGGGCAAGCTGCATGCGTCGCTCTGCCACTGACATACGGGAGGCAGCAAACCAGACTGCTAGGTCATCAACGTACATCGAGTTGGCTATACCGTCCTGAAGGGATGAGGCAATGGCATTAATTGCTACTGCAAACAATGTGACACTGAGGACACTTCCCTGAGGGACGCCCTCCTTCTGTACAACAGATGCTGAGAGAGCTGTACCAACCCTTACAGAAAAACTGCGACCACTAAGAAACTCTTTAAGAAAACGTTGAAGGCGACCTCGCAGGCCATATACATGGAGCTGCTGCAGGATGCCATATTGCCATGTAGTGTCATATGCTTTCTCTAAATCAAAGAATACACAGACAAGGTGTTGATGTCGTGCAAAGGCCTCACATGCAGCAGCTTCCAACCTGACCAGAGCATCTGTAGTGGAACGATGTTTACGAAAACCCGGACGGAGACAGAAAATCACCCCGTTCCAAGAAGTATACCAGTCTGACATTCACCATCTTCTCAAATAGTTTACATAAACACGAGGTCAAAGCAATTGGTCGGTAATTGAGGGCAACACTAGAGTCTTTGCCTGGCTTGGGGAAAGCAAGGATGGTAGCAACCCTCCACCCAGAAGGGAAGACACCCTCCACCCAGATTCTGTTATATAAAGCTAAGAGAAATGAGATTGCCTCCTCACCCAAGTGTCGCAACAATGCATATGGGATGTTGTCTGGCCCAGGAGAAGTGTCCCCACAGAGAGAGAGAGCGAGCGCAAGAGCAGAATGCAGGTCTCTCAGGGTGAATATATGGTTACCCGAGTGGAGTTTTACTATTAATTGAAGACACACAGGCCTTCCAAGATGCACGTCGTGCCTCTTTTAAAACTCGTCTAGCCCGGGCCCTTGCCCGTCGGAAGTCCTCTAAAAGAGTTGGGTCCACACGATTGCGACGAAGGTGAGAGAAAGCAGCACGCTTTTCCCGCACAGCAGTGGTGCAGACTGGTGACCACCAAGGGAAAGGACATTTGGGAAAGTAGCCAGAAGTTTTAGGGATAGAGTTGAGAGCGGCAGAGTGGAGTACATCAGTGAAATATGTTACAGCCTCATCAGAGCTACCAAGAAGTTAGCTCTCTAAAAAACTGCCAGTCAGCCTTCTCTAATTTCCACCTAGGAAGACGAGACTGAGGTTCATACTTGTTACCTTCTAAAAGTATAGGAAAATGGTCACTACCATATAAATCAGGCAACACTCTCCAAGTAAAATCTAACAGAGCACTGGGTGAGCAAAGGGAAATGTCAATGGCGGTAAAAGTCCCAGTTGGGCTATTAAAATGTGTCACATCTCCCGTATTTAAAACCCCTAATCCCTCATCCTCAATAAAAGAAGCTAATAAAACACCCCTGGAGTTGATCGAACTATCACCCCACAGAGGATGACGCCCATTAAAATCACCCAATAAAATAAAGGGAGAGGGAAGGTCCCGAACAAGACGGGTGAGATCACCCCTCTCTACTGTAACACTGGGAGGAAGGTATAGACTAGAAGAGCGAACCCGAGGAGTAGTACTTGGGGTAGTAATTGGGACCCGCTGACGAGTCCCTGAAGCATTTGATATGTTTGATAAAGATGAAGGTATATGAGCAGGGATATTCTTAGAAGCATTTACATTGGTATTGTCTTGTGCAGCAGTGGTATCACTGACACAGGCAGACACATCAACATCCATAATACAGGTGGTAGAATCACTCTGCTGTTCTAGCGGAGAAGAAACTAAATCTTTTGAAGTCGCGACATCGGTGGCATCCACATTAACTTCACACTCCTCTGATAGTCCTGAAGAAAACTTGCGAGGAGGAACTTCTGTTGAATCAAGAGATTCATCAGAGCCACGAGAACGCTTCTGGTGACATTAAGAGGAAACTATGGATGAGTCCTCAGAGATGGTTGCCTTATAAGGAGGAACATCTATTGAGTCAAGTGCCTCAAAGGAACCATGAAGACGTCTCTGTGACCGTTTAGGAGACTTAAGTTTCCTTTTTGGAGAGTATGTGGCAGCGTGAACCTCTACCACATGGACACCTTTAGCTAAAGTTGCACCAGAATGAGTGTCTGATAAGGTTTCCAAAACAGAGAAGGTATTATGTAGTGTAACCTTAGAAACGCTCTCACTGGAGCATAAAGCAACTGCCTCTTGAGAGGGTTGAGAGGGTGCTACAACTGATTTGGGGCGAAGGGTGGAGGCGTATGTCTTAACACCACCATCCTTCTGTCGCCTGAAGTTGAGTTGCCGTCTGGCACTACCAATACTAATGAATTGGCTATTAGCCAAGTGGAGAATATCCTGCTCAAGGAGGTACATCTTACATTGGCGAGACCGCAAGGGGTGAGCATCTCTGCAGTAAAAGCAGTAACTCTCTGACCGACATTCAGAAATAAGATGTGCGTCAGAAGCAGAACAATTACCACACCGGGAACGGTTGTTGCAGTTCCTCCTCCCATGACCAAACTCATAACAACAGAAACACTGTAAGGGACGCTCAACAAAAGGCTTCACCTCAAAAGAGGTGGGGTTAATGTTAATGCGATCTGGGATATGCGAACCATAAAAAGTGAGGATGATCATATTTTTACTGCCTTTCATCTTTGTTATTTGTTGGACATTGTCTGGGCACATAGCAAGAATGTCCTCTTCTGAGAATTCATATAGGTCTTCATTATATATACACCCCTTGCTATAATTGAATGTTTGGTGTGGTTTGATAGATTCAAACATGCTATCAGTAGGACAGGGGAGATTGAGGAGCATCATGGCCTGAGTAAGATCTTTGGCTCTGATTAAGACGCCCTTACCATATTTCTTTATGTGGCCCATTGGTAGTACTCCAATTTCTTTCTCCAAATAACGGGAAGCATGGATATGGTTACCACGTCCCTCCCTGTAATACGCCACAAACCAAAAGGGTGTTGGAACCTGACGTTCCTTTGAGACATTCTCTGTAGAGTCATCAAAAAGGTTAGGGCAGTAGTCATTATCACTATCTACTACATTGGCAGACCGCATTAACTGAACTTTACAGTGAGTATCCCCCACTGTCAGAGAATCTTTTGCCTCAAATGCTGCTTTGGCAGCAGCATTTGTTTTGAATGTAATATAACACCGATTAGACCTACAATCACAGTCATAAGTGATTCGGATACGAAGGACTACTCCGAAACACTTAAAAATGGAGTGGATAGCGCCATACGAAAGTGATGCCTGTACATTAGTTATTATCAATGTGTCACAACCACTAACACGGTTATCTGACACTACACCCGACCTGCTGGGTCTACTCATATTTGCAGCTCTCTGCTCATCACCACGACCAGATTTTGGCGTCTCGAGGGCCTGGTCGACCACCGCTCGAGACAGAAATTTTGGTTTTGATTTATCCATATATCATTGATTTAATGTGTTTGGCCCCAGGAGCCAAGAGCTACTACCAACCGGGCAGATGAGGGGACCGAGCGCTGGTCGCCGCGGGCGGGGTACCTCTTCCCCCACGGGGCCACTCGTTTTAAAAAGCACCCTAATGGCTCGAAAGTTTGCCCACGACGGTGCTGAGACCCCCTTCCCCAACATCTCCCGGCCCAGACACCCAACCATCCAACATAGGACTGCCCCTAGAAGGCAGTCCCTCTGGAGGGCAGCACTGTTGGCCCGTACTGGCAGCCTAATGCATAGGAACCATTTAGTCTGGTCTCTCACTGGCGACCTTACTAGCATGGGAAACCCTCTCTCCCCAAAATTGGGGCAGAGCAGGGGCCAAAGCCCCCTCTAGCCTAGCTCGCCAGGTCATAGAGACACGCAAGCCCCCCCACCTCGTCAAGGCGATTCCCGTTTGGGGGCACTAAATCTTAATATTCAGTGTGTGTGTATGTGTGCTATCAGTGGAAGGACCTGTGTATGTATGTATGATAGTATACTTAGAGCCAGTGTACAGTAGTTTGTGCTTCTTTCAAGATTCAAAGTTGCCAAATGCTGCCAACCAAGTCGAGAGAGTTTTGTCCGGAGCTGTACTTAAAAGAGATGTTAGTAGTTTCCATAGGCTAGAAGTAAACTGAGAACCACAATCAGTCACAACAATAGAAGGTATACCGTAGCGGGAAATCCTTGTAGATATGAAAGATGTAGCTACAGTCTTTGCATCAATAGAGGTCATGGGACACATTACTGGCCATCTTGTATAGCGATCCACCATAGTCAGGATATAGCGAAATCCCTTACAAGGTGGTAATGGTCCAACGATGTCAAGGTTGATGTTGTCGAAGCGGTTGGTCGCCAGAGGATATCGCTCGACCGGAGAACGTACATGCCGATAGACCTTGGACCGCTGGCAGTGCATACATTGTTTGGACCAGAGCAAAATATCTTTCCTCCTAGAGGGCCATACAAACCTTTTTGAGATTAGCTGTAATGTTGCCTTACGTCCAGGGTGAGACATGTTATGAAGAACAAGAAAAACTTATTTCCTCATGTCCTTTGGTACAACTGGCCTTACTGTCCCGGTTGAATGATCACAGATGAGTGAAATGAGCTCTAGAAAATCATGATCTCTCACTGGTTGACGAACGATCTTCAGTGATGTTTCTGCCAGCTGGTTGAACTCTGGATCTGTGGATTGTAATAAAGCCATTTCCTTAAAATCTATGTTGGGTGTAGCTGATACTGTAGAAATTCTTGATAAGGCGTCAGGTACAATATTGTCATGACCACTCACATGTCTGACGTCTGTTGTGAACTGTAACACAAAGTCAAGGTGACGCTGTTCTCGTGGTTCATGACTTGTCATAGATGTCTTTATGGCTTGTACCAATGGCTTATGATCTGTGTATAGAACAAACTCCCTACCTTCTAGGAATGGTCGAAAGTGTCTAATATCAGAGTAAGCAGAGAGTAGTTCTCGACCAAATGCACTGTAGTTGATTTGAGCATTCTTTAATTTCCGTGATCAGAAAGCTAATGGTTCCTGTAGGTATAATAATCTACATACCTATGAACATACCGTATTAACATATATCACTTATATAAGGCCATAACATATTATGTACAAGGGTACCGTATGTACCGTATTTGTATAGGATATCAACATAGGGCAACATTGTATAACCCTAGCGGCATGAGGGTAAACCTCAGAGAGAGCCTTGAGGGAGCTGGTGACTTGTCAACACGTAACCCTTCGGTACTATTAGTCCAATAAGATCCTACATACTAAGAAGAAAAAGTGTTTCCTTCCCCAGTCCTATTCTAAGTGTACTTGTGAACTGGTAGAGGACGACACACATACATGGCACAGTGAATTTAAGGACTTTTATGTTGATAAAGTTACGTGACGCCGGCTCCCCCCAACTTGCCAAGGCTTCCATTATCGCCTCCTGGATTATTCTACACCTACTACTACACACACAGGATTACAGTGCAGTGTACGGTGATTAATGTGCAGTGATTGTGGTGTGAAGTGGCAGTGCAGTGATATTGTGAAGTGTCAGTGCAGTGATTTTGTGAAATGTGCCATTTAGCGTGTATATACCCCCACCCCCACCCCCCGCCCGCCCGCCAGAGCTCGTGGTCCGTTGTCCCTCCCCTCATAATCGCCTGAGGATAACTGAGCTGGGTGACGCCATGACACTGCTCGCTGCATGAGCCCGCAGTGTTGTCAGCCACCTACCCTTTAGGCTACCAGGCGTATGATGTGTCGGAGCCATGCACACACTCACACCACACGCTCACACCTTATAGACTGTTTAAATTAATTATTAATATACAATTGGTATCAGAAAATTAATTTATTTCAGTGGAAACCCCTAAATACAGTCACTATGGACCCTACGATCCAACCAACTGCACACCAGGAAGACCAGGCAAGTGAAGAGGAGGAATAGACATACGAGGTGGAACATACAAGTAGAGCGGAGAGACACACATATGTGGAGCAACACACTGGATGGGAGGAGGAAAGTACACACCAATCCACACCAGAGCGCACACACTTCACCCTAACGCCTGACCTGTCACCCCAGTATCAGACTCCAAGATAACCATCTTCAACTGATTTTCTACATTTTATGCACTTCATGGAAGAGACACAGAAACAGGATGAAATCAGAAGACAAAAAGAGGAGCAAGAAAGGAGGCAAATGGAGGAAATAAGAAGACAAGAAGAAATGCTGAGACGTGATGAAGAAAACGAGAGGTTTACAGCCTTGATGACACTGTATGGACTATGGGTCTCATGCGTGGGGGGGATCAACATTCACAACACTACTGGACAAGGTGGAATCAAAGGCATTTCGTCTCATCAACTCTCCTCCTCTTACTGATTCACTACAACCTCTCTCTCTTCGCCGCAGTGTTGCATCACTTTCTCTCTTCTATCGCTATTACACTGGACATTGCTCTTTTGAACTCTCTCATTATATGCTTCCTCCCCTCAGGAGAGCATATAACACTTGTCAAGCCTCTCGTTCTCATCCCTTTTCTGTCCAACTCCCTAATGCAAGAGTCAACCGGTACTCTCAGTCTTTCATATACACAACTGGTCAACTCTGTAACTCTCTACCTCCATCCACCTTACTACGACTAATGTTCCTTCAAACGCAATGTGTCAGGGCACCTCGAACGAAATTGGACATGATTTGGGACACTCTACTAAATACTACACAGATGAGGACAATGAGCGGGCTCATAGCCATTAGTCCTCATCTATTTTAATATAGAAAAAAAAAAAAAATCTCCCAGACATTCTCTAGCACCTGCTCAACCATCCTCAACTTCTCTACACGGTGGTGATACAGACACAACTGGTACTCCCGCCCCCACCTTCCCACCTCCACAGAAAGCTGCCACCCAGACTCCCCCACCACTCAAACCCGACGCTACTTTCCAGATGTTTAGAGAGTGGAGGAGAAGGTGGGACGATTATGCAGTAATGGTAGACCTCTCCAAATTATCTCAAGCAAAGCAACTGATTCAACTCCGGATGTGTTTATCTCTGGAGACACAGCGTTTGCTGGAGCACACCCTGCAAATTCCCCCCTCTACAAACAAGAGTGGAGAAGAGGTCCTAAATGACCTTCAGTCCCACATCAAAGGTCTTCGCAACGAGGCACTACGTCGACGGGAGTTACTGAGTTGCAGGCAGTATGAAGGGGAATCTTTCGAGGATTTCTACGTGAGGCTATGTAGGATTGCAGAGGAAGTGGATGTCTGCCCAAGAAATTCTACTACATGCCACGAAACACAGATGAAGATGATCATCCTGATGGGCATTAGGGACGACGAGCTAGTGCAGCGTCTCATATCATTGGACTCCAAATCATCCCTCGCAGACGTTGTCACCATATGCCGTTCTTATGAAGCAGCTAAATGCGCAACTTCAGCTATACGTGCTCCACCAGATCAACTCAGGGCCGTCTCTGCCTACAAGAAAGGAAAGAAGAATAAGGGACATGAGAAGAATTTATCCACTAAGCCATCACCAACAACAGCAACATTCTGCAAGTGTTGTACCAAGCAGCATGGGCCCATTGCATGTCCAGCCACACAGAGTATATGCACTAGCTGTGGACGACAGGGCCACTGGGCACGTACAGTACAGTGTCCAGCCAACCAGGCTCAGTGTCTTTTTTGTGGCCATGTTGGGCAATATGATAAATGCTGCAAAACCAAGAAGAAGGATGGGCGCCAGAGTGGATCTTCAGGCAACAGTAGTGCCCCCAACAACAACAAACACCAGGACACAAGAATTAATAGTTGTCGCCATCTGGGATCTGCAGCACCTACTGCTACCAAGACACCACAACCTTTAAATGTCCTTGTGTCTTATGGTGAGGCTACATTCCACTTACTGATGTTACTGGATACTGGGGCCGATGTGACAGTCATTGGAAAGCGACACCTTGAAATTCTGGGCATACCCCAGAGCAGCCTACAACCTCCTGCATGTACCACAACCCTTACAGCGGATGGTTCTACGATGGCACCTGCTTTGGGCATATTCAAGGCTACATTAAACCTAGGGAAACGTTCATGCCCAGCCAGGATTCTAGTTCACGAAGGAGTCCAAACCCCACTCCTCTCATATGGCCACTATAAGGAACTAGCTATAATATCCCCAGACTTCCCGAAGCCCATTCTGGAAGTTAAACATGTAAATAGGTGCAAGAGGTTGCCCATCTCCGACAGCACATCACCTTCAGAAGCCAGGGATTACTTCTTGAGGGAGTTTAACCCCTAAGAACCGCAATTCGTTATGACAGCCTTCACCCACAACGCAAATACAACCTGATTTTTAAAGTTACTCTAAGGTTAGTTTTAGTCTTATAGGTTTGTAGAGCTTTATTTTACACACCAGAATATGCAAACAAAAGTCTGCCTTCTCCACTGGTTAGAGTACAGCAGCATATCAAAGTCGGAAAATATGACAGTTACCCCCCCAAATAACATATGAAGGCATACGCATGTGTTACACATGTTTATAATGCGTAGATACATGAGTATGTGTACCTCGATGTGTGCTTGCGTGTTTGTGTATGTAAAACGAGTATATAAATGCACTGAAATAGACAAAAAAGGCAACATACAAGTCATTTTTGCATACAACTGTGCATACCTGTGATACGCTAACGCATGCATGCACAATGTATGGGAGTGTTTGAAAGTGTGTTATACTAATGTCCAATGACTATAAGAGCTATGGGAGGCAGAGAGAGGCTAGGGGTGGCAGGGAGAAAGAGTGTATAACAGCCCATGAGTGATTTCATTGGCTGCAGATAATACAATGTGGATGTGGATGTACTTTGGCCACACCCACCTACACCATAGGGGGGGGAAGTCAGCCAATCACGATCCATTACAATAGTCCAAGGTTACAGTTTCCCTTTGGCACTACTGCTGTTTCTATATGTAGCCCATTCAGTTATTTATGGGCTGTTCATTTAAACGGACCATCGGCTTCAAGGCCTAAAATCGTATCGTCCGTTTAAACGGACAATAGGACTTTAGGGGTTAAGGATGTGTTGGTAGCCAAGGAAGACCTGCAACTCTCTCCTCTCAAGTCTATGGTGGGTCCACCCATGAGGATTCATCTCAAGGAGAACGCAGTGCCCTTTGCCATACACACACCACGACAAATCCCCTTTGCCTTCAAAAAGAAAGTCAAACAGGAACTTGACTCCATGGTGACACAGGGAATAATTAGGCCTGTGGGCGATCATCCATCTGACTGGTGCCACCCCCTTGTCACTGTGGCTAAGGACAACGCAAGTGTACGTATCACCACTGACCTCTCCAAGATAAACAAACAAGTCACTCGACCTGCCCACCCATCATCCTCACCATTTACAGCCATTCGTAGTGTGGATCCGAAAGCCCAATTCTTCACCACCATGGATGTGCTGTGTGGATATTGACAAATGGAGTTGGCAGAAGAGGATAGATACCTGACTACTTTCATCACTCCCTATGGAAGGTTTGAGTACTTTAGGGGACCGATGGGTTTTGCTGCAACAGGCGATGCCTTCTGCTTACGGGATGATAAAGCCTTACAGGGAGTTGAGAATTGTGTATAGGTGGTGGATGATATCCTCTTATATGATACTCTTAATAGATGTTGCCAAGCGGGTATAATTCTCAACAAAAAGAAGTTCATACTCGCTGCCTCTTTAGTGGATTTCTGTGGGTACATCCTTACTGGAGAAGGCATAGCAGCTGACCAAGGTAAAGTTAAGGCAATAAAGGAATTCCCAACTCCAGCTAACCTGACAGACCTGCGATCTTTCATGGGTCTCGTAATCCAGCTGGCGGAGTTTACCCCAAACATCGCAGCTGCAGCCCAACAACTACGACCTTTGATGAGCCCCAAGGCTTTCCGATGTATGAAGTCCGCCCTCTCAAGCCCACCTGTTCTCGCCTCATTTGACCCAGACCTGCCCACTATACTGCAGACAGATGCTTCAAGACTGTATGGCATCGGCTATGCCCTGCTGCAAGCCTATGGTGGCGGACACCTGCGCTACTATTGAGTTAGAGCTGCTGGCTGTTGTTTGGGATGTGTCTAAATTGAGGTTGTATTTAGTGGACCTACAGAGCTTCAAGATTACTACGGATCATCATCCACTGATCCCAATACTGAACCACTACACATTGGATGCTGTAGAGAACCCTCGCCTCCAACAGCTCAAGGAAAAACTTTCGCCTTATCTCTTCACAGCTGAGTGGCATGCAGGGAAGTTGCTCTGCATTCCTGACGCACTGTCCCGAGCGCCTGTCAGCCACCCCACACAAGAAGATGAAATTGCCATTGCCGATGTTGCAGTACAACTGAGAACCGTAGTGACAGTACAGACCGTCAACACATCAGACCAGTCTACAGTGCAAGATCCGGACATGGCAGTGCAGGATCTCCGAGCCGCAGCAAGAGTAGACCCCACATACGTCTGCCTTCTCCACTGGTTAGAGTACAGCAGCATATCAAAGTCGGAAAATATGACAATTACCCCCCCAAATAACATATGAAGGCATACGCATGTGTTACAAATGTTTATAATGTGTAGATACGTTACGTAAATATGTGTACCTCGATGTGTGCTTGCATGTTTGTGTATGTAAAACCAGTATATAAATGCACTGAAATAAACAGAAAAGGCAACATACAAGTCATTTTTGCATACAACTGTGCATACCTGTTATAACACTAACGCATGCATATACAGTGTTTGAAAGTGTGTTATACTAATGTCCAATGGCTATAAGATCTATGGGAGGCAGAGAGAGGCTAGAGGAGGCAAGTTAGAGGGAGTGTATGAGTTATGTTATTGGCTGCAGATACCACACAATGGGTGTAAATGTACTTTGGACACACCCACCTACACCAAAGGGGGGGGGGAGTCAGCCAATCACGATCAATTACAATAGTCCAGGGTTACAGCTTCCCTTTGGTACCACTGCTGTGGCTATATGTAGCCCATGCAGTTTTTATGGGCTGTTAAATAAAGGCGTTAATCGGTTTTAAGGCCAAAATTTCTATTAACGCCTTAAGGCGTTGATAGGTCTTTAACCCTTAACGTCCGGACCGCGGTCATAGACGGCCCCAGGAAGCACCCGGGTCGTGTCTTACACCCCTGCCATGTGGTGACCGGACGGGATGAAGCACCGCTATTGCCAATGTCGGCATTTGCGAGCCCAATTTGGCGGTTTTTTTTTTACTTGGCTATACTTCACCACCATCCCTACAAATCACCATCGTCAGTCAGTGTGTTACTGACTGTGAACATGGATGGATGTGGATTAGATTTCTCATGCGTGTCCGATTCTGTGTTGCGCCATGCTTACTTACAACACTGACTGCCACCCGCGCGGGCCACGTTCAGTTGTCGTCAGAGCCACTGCACCTAAGCGAACACAGCCGCGCTCACACGAAAAAGTACCCTTCATTCCTCACTTAATTTCTCGGCAACGGAGAGTTGTAGAGAGCTGGGGTTGGTTTTATTGGAAAGAGGAAGAGGTGATGGTGCTAACAAGACCAAATTTAAGTTGTTCAGTATCGTAGTTTAGACGTACAGAGTAAGTGGAATAGAGCGATTTTGGAAAAATCGGCCAAAAGCGCCCGGCCAGGCAGTAGGGAAAGTAAGACTAGCCCCGGACTGACAAAATGGCTATCCATAGTTATCCCGTCGCGGAGGGGTTAAGGGTTAAGGAAAAGAAGTCCGCTCGAGACTGACCTACGAGCGTAAAGGGGGAAGGGAGGTGTAGGTATCGGAATCTGCATACCTATGAATATATCGTATTAACATATACCACTTATATAAGGCCATAACATATTATGTACAAGGGTACCGTATGTACCGTATTAGTATAGGATATCAACATGGGGCAACATTGTATAACCCTAGCGGCATGAGGGTAAACCTCAGAGAGAGCCTTGAGGGAGCTGGTGACTTGTCAACATCTAACCCTTCTGTACTATTAGTCCAATAAGATCCTACATACTAAAAAGAAGTGTTTCCTTCCCCAGTCCTATTCTAAGTGTACGTGTGAACTGGTAGAGGACGACACACATACAGTTCCCACATACCGTTATGCCAATGTTGAAGGACTGCTCCCATAGAAGTGCTGCTTTCATCAGTGAACAAACCCATCTGTGCTGTAGGATCTGGATGATGAAGAGAAGTTGCAGTTGCTAGCGCAGTCTTGGCAAGGTTGAATGCTTCTTCAGCAGAGGGAGTCCATTTCACGATGATTTTTATTACTTTTCTTTTCTCAACCAGCAGGCTATGGACAGGAGCCAAAATTTCTGCAAGATGTGGGATAAAATTATTATAAAAATTGATGGAACCAAGGAAACATCGCAAAGCTTTCTGAGTTGCTGGAAGAGGACATTTTTAAATTATCTCTTACTTTACTTGACAATGGTTTGATTCCCTGCGAACTGACGTGATGCCCTAAAAATTGTAGTTCATCAACACCAAAAACACATTTATCTGTATTGATGCAGATTCCATTGTATGTCATGCGATCAAAAACTTTTTGTAGATTATGCAGATGCTCCGATTCAGATGTGCTGGCTACTAAGATGTCATCAATGGACACGAAGACGTTGGTAAGTCCACGAAATACAGTATCCATCAATCTCTGGAAAGTTTGACTGGCATTTCGTAATCCAAATGGCATTCTGATGAACTCATATAGTCCAAAAGGAGTAGTAATAGCAGTCTTGTGAATATCACTAGGATGAACAGGAATTTGAAAATATGCCTTGGTAAGATCAAGCCTAGAAAATATCTTTGAACCATGAAGAATGGAGTTGAAATCCCGCAGGTAGGGTATAGGATACCTGTCAGGAAGGGTAATTCTGTTCAATGAACGAAAGTCTCCACAAGGACGCCAACTACCAGGAAGTGATTTTGGTTCCATGTGTAGAGCTGAAGCAAATGAACTCTTACTTGGTCTGATGATGCCTTGATCCAGCATGTACTGGAATTCATCCTTGACGATCTTCAGTCTAGCAGAGTCGAGTCGTCGAGGACGGCAGAAGACAGGACTTCCACTGGTAGTGATGCGATGAGTTACATTGTGAGAAACTTCCTGTTTAATAAAAGGTGAACCAGTTATACTTGGATAATTATCAATAAGGGCTTTATATGATGCTCCACAGTCTGAAATGCACACCGATATAGACATTGATGCACACGACTCACCTCCTTGCATAACAAAATTTGTTGGGTTATCCACAATTTGACGGCAACGAGGACGAACTGACAAGTCAAAGTGGAAAAGAAAGTCACAACCAAGTATTGCATTTTCCACGTCGGCCAGGATAAATGACCAGTTGAACTTCCTTCTAAGTCCAAGAAAAACTGCAAGTCTAGTAGATCCATAGGTCTTTATAATGGTAGCATTGGCAGCTTTCAAAGTGAGGGCAGACACATGCTTCCTATCTATTGATTTTGCTGGTAAAATACTAAACTGAGCTCCAGTATCAATTAAAAAGGACATCCTTGAAAGTGGATCTTTGATGACAAATGACACTGGTACAGATATTGGTGTTGCGTCAAGAGACGAAGTGCAAGAGTTTGACGCTCTCTCAGGCACCTCCATTAGTTTAACCCATAAAGGACCGGGCCCGGCATATGACAGGTTGCCGCTAAAGGACCGGGCCCGGCATATGCCGGATTGCTAAAATTTCCCAAGATTAAGGAATTTTCCCCAATTTTTTTTACTCCAGACATTGGCTACACTGGTTTATAGTAGAATGGGATGCTCAGACTGAGTACACACTGCCTTTTCTAGGGTAAAATTGAGGAATTATTGATCTTGTTATGTCCGAGTGTGTTGGTGAGTGGCTTAGCCGACGAGCGCCTATCCCCATTTTCTACTACCTCGCCACGGTCAGCGCACCCACCCAAACACTCGTGCTCAACGTACGGCGACAGTACCTCATTCAACTCGTCATAATTCTGTAATCATTAAACTTACAGACTTCCCATTGGTACCAATCGAAAGGGGAAGGGTTGCTCGTTCTCATGGCACTAAAATAATTCACTCGTTCGCTGTAAGTTAGGAGTACAGAGCATGCGAAAACAGGCTATTTTACGTGTTTTTCGCTCAACCCCCGGTCCTGGGAGGCACAGTAATTTCACTATCCCCGGTCCTTTAGGGGTTAAAGATCCATTATACTCACATGGAAGTACACACTTGTTGGCTTCACCTCCAAACTTGTCTTGGTACCAACAAAGTTTGCTGCTTCGGTCAAGAGTGTCGTCGAAGATTCCTTCGGTGTTTCGAGGTGCTGCGACTTCTTGAATTACTAGATGTCTCTGGCTAGCACAGTGGTAACAGTTATGGCTGCAATTCTGTGGCCCAGCGTTCGATCCTTGCTCGGGACACTGTTAAAAATACCACTGATGCCAGAGGTTACCACCTCTGTGAGCAGGGGGTGGGGGGTTTGAGTCGGCTGTCTGAGGTCTTCCTGCTTAGTCAGCCATAGCCGAAGCTGACTCGGGTCTCAGGTGGGTGGAGAGGTCACTGGGCCATACATTACATCCTTGTGATGTGTGCTATAATTGTGTTTCATACACACAGTGTGTGCTACACTCTGTCCCAGTGACTGCCACTCGCTGGCACCTTTAGTAACCTTTAATCTCCTCTTCAACTGATGACAAATCTCGTCGAGAGTCTGGGAGATATTGTCTAACCTAGCAGAGTTTGCTCGTGCTAAAGGACAATCTTGGTTCGAGTGGCATTCCTTACTGTTCACAGCATCAACAGCTGCAGAAGCTTGATGGAGAGAAGAAACGACTCTATCCGCAGTCCCAGCTAATGTGTCTAGTGGAGTTTCTGGAGGCATAGCTTGCAAAAATATTTGTCTCACCAATGGTGAATCTTTGTCTGTTATATGTGGCTTCGTGAGCTCCTGCAAGTGACGTAGAAATTTAGATGGTTTACGGTCACCCAACTGCTGAGCAGAGAGAATAGAGCGAAGATTCTCTTCTGTAGACTTCCCCAACCGACTCCTCAAAGCTCCACACAACTCGTCGTAAGCCTGATCTGAAGGATTACGAATCATGTCAATAAATTCCATGACATGGTGTGCAGGAAGTAATGAAGCGGCTGTCTGAAACTTTACTTCTTGTTGTACAATTTAGGCTCTCGCAAACTTCAGTCGCAAAGTAGAAGTCCAGCTGTATAATCCAGATGTCTGGAGAGTCTTCCACAAAGGGTGGTGGTGGTCTATAAACAGCAGGTGGTTTAGTATGGCTTTCCATTGTGTCACTTGGAAGGGTATGAGCATACACAAGGGAGACTCAGAAAAAGGTTACAATAACAACAGAGCAGGCATAAGGCAACAAAAAAATATATATTTTGTAGACAATAAGGGTCACTCTGGGGTCACCATTTGTAGGTTTAACCTACTATATTGTTGATGGTCAATAAGTAAAGTAAAGTCTGTATGTTAGGTATTATATGAAAAATCAAGGATGATCATTCACAATATCACAAAATAAGTTACTTGAGTTTATACACATAATATATACAACACAATACAATTAGAAATATAGTTAACACAATTGATTAATATTAAGTTACTGTAAATTAACAATGCTCTGCTCTCTAGTACAAAAATAAACGACACACGTACAGAGGAGTAGTGGTAAGTGGTAAGTGGAAATGGAAGTGAAAGTGGTCAGCCCAGAGATAGGAACACTGGTAGACTGACGCTTTGGTGAAGAAGAAGAAGAAGAATTTTAGGGCTTTATGCCTATCGACTCGTGTTGGTCATTAAGGCAGGCAGTCTCGTTACATCATCATATCTTCCCCCAGCCTTTACAGCCAGGTACCTACTTATTACTAGGTGAACAGGGACACAGGGGCTTAGGAAAATTGTCCAACAATTCCACTGACCCGGGAATCGAACCCAGGATCTCTCGCATGCCAGGCGAGTGTGCTAACCATTACACCATCAGCGCCGCCTTGGTGGACTGCTGCCGGTGCTTATATACCCCTTGGTGATGACGTAGCATCAGCCATGTTGATGAGGTGTCCTTCCCTCATTGGTTGGTGAGCGATGTACCCTCGGGGTCATCGAGAACTGCCGACGAGCCGAACTACCACTCTCGACACTTTAGTAGTTTGCTGCGTGAACTGCTACACTGTAGAAAGAAGCTCTTTTTCGATAGTCCCCATAACGAAGTTCGCGAAGAGGACTCCTAGTGGACTACCCATGGCTACACCATCAATTTGCTGGTACATATGTCCTTGGGGGCAGGTGAATGGGTCCTCTTTTGTACATATTTTTAATAAGGTCTTCATGGCCTTCTCCGAGATGTTCGTAGGTGAAGTTTGGTTTGAGTGGTATACACGTTTTAAAATGAATCCAAGTCTTGTCCACAGGTACACTGGTGAATAGACTATCTACATCCATTGATGTAATGTACTGTTTTTCAGTTTCAGGGGCATTTCTCAGGATCTCTAGGAAGTCTGTAGGTGAAGAGATACTGTACTGGCAGGGCACGTATGGAGATAGGAGCTGGTTGAGTGTTTTGGCTACTTGGTAGGTGACTGTAGGGATTTGGGATATGATAGGTCTCAGGGGGTTGTCAGGCTTGTGGGTCTTAACAGCCCCATAGGCATAACCAGGCGAGAAGTCCCCAATAAGTTTTTGGAGGTGAACTCCTCCTGCCACGGCATTAATTGCTGTGATGGTGTTGTTGATTTTCCTTTTTATTTCTTCTGTAGGGTTTCTTATTATCCTCTTGAATTTTGTTTCGTCTCCGAGGATGGTGTCCATTTTATTGAGGTATTCTTCCTTGTTAAGGATGACAAAATTCGCAGTTTTATTAGCTCTACGGATGATGATGTTGGAGTTTTCTCTTAGCTGTCTGACTGCCTGTAAGTGTTTATTTTCAATGATCTTGCTATGGTGTGATCCTCGTGATTTCCCGGCCTCAGTCAGCAGTGATGGTTGTAGGTCTGGTGAAGTTCTCACTTTTCCAGATTTCTCCAGTTTGTGGATGGCGTCCATCATAACTTCTATCTCGAGTCGTTTGCAGTGGGGCTGTGGTTTAGTTTGATAGTGGCAATTTAACCCCTAAAGGACCGGGCCCGGCATATGACGGGTTGCCGCTAAATGACCGTGCCCGGCAGATGCCGGGTTGCTAACATTTCCCAATGTTATGGAATTTTCCCCAATTTGTTTTACTCCAGACGTTGGCTACACTGGTTTATGGTAGGATGGGATGCTCAGACTGAGTACACACTGCTTTTTCTAGGGTAAAATTGAGGGATTATTGATCTTGTTATGTCCGAGTGTGCTGGTGAGAGGCTTAGCCAACGTGTGCCTACCCCCATTTTCTACTACCTCACCACGGTCAGTGCACCCACCCAAACACTAGCGCTCAACGTATGGCGACCATACCTCATTCAACACAACATAATTCTGTAACCATTAAACCTACAGACTTTCCGCTGGTACCAATCGAAAGAGGAAGAGTTGCTCGTTCCAATGATACTAAGATCATACACTCGCTCATTATAGGTTAAGAGTAATAAGCATGCGAAAACAAGCTATTTTGCGTAATTTTCGCCAACCCCCCAGTATACACTATTATACTACCCCCGGTCCTTTAGGGATTAAACCTTTGTTTAGTTGGTCTTCTTGTTCTGGTGTCAAGTCGGTATTGGAAAGGTTGAGGTATCCTTTTGTTGGTCTTGGAAGTTTAATGTTCCCTCCATGGAGTCTGGATAGTTTTCAAATTGTGTGGGTCTCTTCCTTCCGTCGGTGTTGTTCTTGGAGGTTTGTGTGTTTTTCTTTAATACCTGCTTTTAGATGTTCTAGGACAGCCTCAGCATTCCAGTTAAGGTAAAATGCATCGTGCTCTCTCTTTAGGCAGTATGCTGTTTCTTTTTTCTCAACGATTTCCTGTTCTACCAATTCTCTCTGGAACTGCACCATAATATATTAAAAGTAACATGTATGTATTGTCCATGTAACATGTGTTGTCCATCAGAGAGTGAAGCAACAGTGAAGACCCCAACAAACTGTAACGTGATGAATATAACACACCTACAAGGCTACAGGGAACCACTACACCACAACCACCAATACCACAACAACAACAACATAATGATGATGATGAAGGAGGTGGTGCTGGAGACGGAGATCGTCCTCACACCTCCACCAAGCACTGAGGATAACTATGTGAGGCTGGAGGTGGGAAAACTCGACATCAACAATACTCCTGTGGGATGGATACACTTTCAACGCTTTCCATCTTCTGGTAGAGAGTATCTGAGGTTCTCTTGTCTCCAGGATTATGTTGGTCGTGTGGTGACTCCCTGGACTATCACACCATCACACAACACCATCAGTATCATACTCAAAGTAAGCCTCTCTCTCTCTCGTTCTCTCTCTTTATTTATTTTATTCTCTCTCTCTTTATTTTTTTTTCTCTCTCTCTCTTTAAGATAATTATATGATCGAAATTCTAAATGTACTGACTCAAATTAATATTTGTTTTATGAAAACTTAATATTATTCTGTATCATTATATAACAGTGTGTGTGTATGTGTGTGTTACAGATTACCTAATGGTGAAAGAAAGTATAATATATGTATGTGTGTGAAAAATTGGATAATAAAGGAGTAATAGTCCTATATATCTATGTGTGTGTGTGTGTGTGTTTGTGAAACTAATGGTGTTGATGGTGTTACAGATTACAGAGTGGTGGATAAAGGTGTATCA
>JAWZYT010003427.1:560000-612500 GCA_034508575.1 Petrolisthes manimaculis
CCGCGGTCATAGACGGCCCCAGGAAGCACCCGGGTCGTGTCTTACACCGCTGCTATGTGGTGACCGGGCGGGATGAAGCACCGCTATTGCCAATGTCGGCATTTGCGAGCCCAATTTGGCGTTTTTTTTTTTACTTGGCTATACTTCACCACCATCCCTACAAATCACCATCGTCAGTCAGTGTGTTACTGACTGTAAACATGGATGGATGTGGATTAGATTTCTCGTGCGTGTCCGATTCTGTGTTGCGCCATGCTTACTTACAACACTGACTGCCACCCGCGCGGGCCACGTTCAGTTGTCGTCAGAGCCACTCCACCTAAGCGAACGCAGCCGCGCTCACACGAGAAAGTACCCTTCATTCCTCACTTAATTTCTCGGCAACGGAGAGTTGTAGAGAGTTGAGGTTGGTTTTATTGGAAAGAGGAAGAGTTGATGGTGCTAACAAGACCAAATTTAAGTTGTTCAGTATCGTAGTTTAGACGTACAGAGTAAGTGGAATAGAACGATTTTGGAAAAATCGGCCAAAAGCGCCCGGCCAGGCAGTAGGGAAAATAAGACTAGTCCCGGACTGACAAAATGGCTATCCATAGTTATCCCATCGCGGAGGGATTAAAGCCAAAATTTCTATTAACGCCTTAAGGCGTTCATAGGTCTTTAACCCCTAAAGACCGGTTGACGAGATAGACCATCATACGATAGAAACCGGTCACACCATATACCGTTACAGCGATTTAGCGCTATCTCGCGCCATGTAGGGCAAGTTTTTCTTGTCGTTGGGCGAGAAAATACACTGACAATATCGATCCGCTACCCACTCAGTCGATTCAGGGACCCCACGATGGCTGGGCGATTTTTAAGTATTTACCCTTGTCCGAATTTGTGCTCTAACGATCGTAAGACAATTCCGTAGTGAATATATGTGAGTGACACCATGATATTCCTACAAGGTTACAAATTATTATTTAGTGTATAGATCATGACACACGATATATAATGGGGTAGTAATAAGAAAATAACACCACAAAACACACCCATACAGGCACAATTGATAGTAAATATACGTGTTTCCTACGGTACAAGTCGGTTTGTTTATCATTTTCTAAGTGACAGTTACACGATGATATATTCCTACAAGTGTTCATACTATTTTTAGTATTGAAATCATGACATACGATACATAATAGTAGTAATACGAGTGAGTTGACAAGGGAGTTACGCGGGAAACTGTACACTAAGCCGTGGTCGAGTCTATCCCGCGCGTACACACAGACACACTGCAGATTAGCACGCAGACATGGTCTACTTAAACTCGCCCTATCTCCACAACTATTCATCGTACAGCCCTCCCGATGGTACCATTGGAAAGAGGAAGAGTTGATGGTACGGATGGAATAATTTTGATGTCAGTATACTATATAGGTTAAGAGTGTGAGCGTTGTGAATATAAGGCAAATCGAGGAATTTTGACGCTAGCGGCAGGGTAGAATTGTCGAGGCAGGGACCCCCCTCCCGGTCTGCAGGGGTTAAGGGTTAATGGTTACAGAATTACGACGAGTTGAAGGAGGTACTGTCGCCGTACGTTGAACGCTAGTGTTTGGGTGGGTGCGCTGGCCGTGGCGAGGTAGTAGAAAATGGGGATAGGCGCTCGTCAGCTAAGCTACTCACCAGCACACTCGGACATAACAAGATCAATAATCCCTCAATTTTACCCTAGAAAAGGCAGTGTGTACTCAGTCTGAGCATCCCATCCTACCATAAACCAGTGTATCCAACGTCTGGAGTACAAAAAAATTGGGAAAATTCCATAACCTTGGGAAATTTTAGCAACCCGGCATATACCGGGCCCTGTGCTTTAGCGGGAACCCGTCATATGCCGGGCCTGGTCCTTTAGGGGTTAACGTATGGAAACATTGATAACAATGATCGTTAATCTATTTTAACCTGCAATTACCCGTCACATTATACAGTACGTACAGTTAATATTATTAATGGTTATCATAAAAGTAATGGTATCAGTTGCTTAAATATCTGATCAGTGGCTGCTGGCCAATCATAACAGCGTTTACATGCACGTCAAGGCGACACTGACGAAAACTCTACGGGGGAAAACACAATGCTTTGAGAGTTTCCAGACACTGCTAGACGTGTCGAGACATAATTGTCCGCGACTGTAGACTAGGCCTGTACACAAATACACATTATGTACATTAGACTAGGCCTGTACATATATACACATTATGTACATTAGACAAGGCCTGTAGGCCCTACACATATACACATTATGTACAGTCACGGCACATAGTCCTTGAACAGACTTCCCTTTACACCACAACTTTACTGTACATTATACTAGGTGAGTTTATGAATGTGTAATTATCATAATGTAATATTACA
Organism: Petrolisthes manimaculis; assembly: GCA_034508575.1. Taxonomy (NCBI): domain Eukaryota; kingdom Metazoa; phylum Arthropoda; class Malacostraca; order Decapoda; family Porcellanidae; genus Petrolisthes; species Petrolisthes manimaculis. The sequence continues at coordinate 562,398 of JAWZYT010003427.1, forward strand.
GGTGGGAATAGACTGGATGAGGGTGACTGAGACCACACCAGGACACAACCAGACTATACAACAACACAACTGCAGTAGACCTTTATCTCAACACCCCAACCTTACCATTACACTTGAATGTGCTACTACTTATGAGTGTGGTACAGTGAGTCAACCCTGTTACACTGGTGAGTATAACCAAACTTATGTTATACCCATATAACTTACAACCTGACCTATCAACACACAGAGAGAGAGGGAAACAATGTCAACAACTCAATGGTTTACACACACACACACACACACACACATATATATATAATGAGTTTTATAATATTAACCCTTAAAGACCTATCAACGCCTTAAGGCGTTAATAGAAATTTTGGCCTTAAAACCGATTAACGCCTTTACTTAACAGCCCATAAATAAATGCTATGGGCTACATATAGCCACAGCAGTGGTACCAAAGGGAAGCTGTAACCCTGGACTATTGTAATTGATCCCCCCCCCCCTTTGGTGTAGGTGGGTGTGGCCAAAGTATATTTACACCCACTGTGTTGTCTGCAGCCAATACCATCACTCATAGCCTGTCATACACTCCCTCTCCCTGCCTCCCCTAGCCTCTCTCTGCTTCCCATAGCTCTTATAGCCATTGGACATTAGTATAACACACTTTCAAACACTGTACATGCATGCGTTAGTGTTATCACAGTTATGCACAGTTGTATGCAAAAATGACTTGTATGTTGCCTTTTCTGTTTATTGCAGTGCATTTATATACTCGTTTTACATACACAAACATGCAAGCACACATCGAGGTACACATACTCATGTATCTATGCATTATACACATGTGTAACACATGCGTATGCCTTCATATGTTATTTGGTGGGGTAACTGTCATATTATTTTCCGACTTTGGTGTGCTGCTGTACTCTAACCAGTGGAGATAGAATACTTTTGTTTGCATATTCTTTAAAAATCAGGTTATATTTGCGGTTGTGGGTGAAGGCTGTCGTAATGAATTGCGGTTCTTAGGGGTTAATAAATAATTCTATGTTCACAATATAATTATTGATTGATTCATCCATTGATGCAACTAGGCATTTAGCGGTACAACAGCTTGGATCATATACCGTCCAACACAAAATTGTTATCCTCAACTAACAAAATCATAAACTCCTGAAAGGGACAGGCATTTTGACTAAATTACACACAAACTAAAAAAAAAACCATTACTATAAGAAAGCGTCGACTTAACTAAAGTATATAAAAAAAGAATCAAGTTAAATGATATCAAACCATTTAAAAATAATAAATATAATAAAATAACAATTTACGGAGGAGGCCAGCCTCCTCCACATAGGAGAGGGTGTTCCCTCCCACACTACATGCCTCTTCCCCGAGCACCAGGGAGAGACTGTAAGAACCATCACCCACCCGGTAGGCTACTCGGAGAGGTGCCTACGACGCAGGTCTCTAAATTTGGGACACTCAACAATAATATGCCTCACTGTCAAAGGGACCAGACAATCATCAAAGTAGGGAGGGTGAATCCTGTCCGCTAAAAAGCCATGATTTAATAATGTGTGGCCAATGCGGAGACGGACAAGAGCCGTCTCCCACCGGCGGGACAGGCCGCTGTAGCTCCACAGACCAAGGCGTTGGCGGATGTCACGGAGCTTGTTAGCCCCGACTGCGTCCCATCTGTCCTGCCAGCAGGAACGAACGGCAGCATCTATATAGGGTCGAAGGTCCACTGCAGGGGTAGGATAATGGCCTTAGCCAGGGCATCAGCCCGCTCATTGCCATCGACACCCACATGGGCCGGGACCCAACATAAAGTTACTTTGCGGCCACAACGACCCAGGAGGACAAGCCACTCAAGGATGGCCAACACCAGGGGATGGGAAGAGTTAAAATTGCACAAGGCCTGCAAGGCTCTACAAGAATCACTAAAAGTAGTAAAAAAATGCTTAGGGAGAGTAAAAATCACTTGGATGGCATATAAAACAGCCAAGACATCAGCAGTGAAAGTGGACATGACAGAAGGAAGCCTACTGCCTTGGCAGAAGTCAGGAAAGACAACTCCAGCATCAGACTTTGACCCATCTGTGTACACAGGGAGGGACTCCCTGTGAGTGAAGGCATGTTCTAAAAACAGGGAACGAGCCACTGGAGGAGGAAGAGATTCTTTTTTGTCTGTGAAGCAGGTGCAGGGGAACTTCTGGAAGAAGCCATGGAGCCACCCTCGGGACCCTCACAGGGCGAATCTGGAAATCAGCAATGCCCATCTTCTCCATAACCTTCCTGACCCGGAAGCCAAAGGGCCATGGTGTACGAGAATGTGAAAGGTAATAATTAGACATGATATCGGATGACACCGCCAAGCAAGGAAAGGAGTCGGGAAGTCGATGTAATCGATGCCAACAACGAACTATCAAGGACTGGCGACGGATATCCAGAGGTGGTTCATTAGCATCCACCAGGAGACTGGGGATTGGGGACGCCTGAACGCTCTGGTTGCCAGACGTATCCCAGCATGATGAACAGGGTCTAACACTATGAGATGGGCATCTATGGCACATAACCCTCAATAGATTAAGAGACTTGAGGCAAGATACCTAAAGTGTACGTAAGTGGAGAACCCAAGTCAAAAGTTTTGTCAAAAAAAGAGACCCAAAAAGCGAGTCTCCTCGACACAGCGTATCCGATGACCATACACGAATAAGTCCGGATCAGGGTGGACGCCTCGGATGCGGTAGAAGTGCATAGCAACCGTCTTGGCAGGAGAAAATCGAAACCCATGAGAACCAGTCCAATGTGACACCTTGTCGAGGGCAAGCTGCTTGCTCCGCTTCTCCACTGACATACGGGAGGCAGCAAACCAGACTGCAAGGTTGTCATACATCGTGTTGGCTATACTGTCTGGAAGAGATGAGGCAATGGCATTAATTGCTACTGCAAACAATGTGACACTGAGGACACTTCCCTGAGGGACGCCCTCCTCCTGTACAACAGATGCTGAGAGAGCTGTACCAACCCTTACAGAAAAACTGTGACCACTAAGAAACTCCTTAAGAAAGCGTGGAATGTGACCTCGCAGGCCATATGCATGGAGTTGCTGCAGGGTGCCATATTGCCATGTAGTGTCATATGCTTTCTCTAAATCAAAGAATACACAGACAAGGTGTTGATGTCGTGCAAAGGCCTCATATGCAGCAGCTTTCAACCTGACCAGAGCGTCTGTAGTGGAACGATGTTTACGAAAGCCAGACTGGGACGGAGACAGAAAATCACCCAGTTCCAAGAAGTATACCAGTCTGACATTCATCATCTTCTCAAATAGTTTACAGATACAGGAGGTCAAGGCAATTGGTCGGTAATTGAGGGCAACACTAGAGTCTTTGCCTGGCTTGGGGAAAGGAAGGATGGTAGCAACCCTCCACCCAGAAGGGAAGTCACCCTCCACCCAGATCCTGTTATATAAAGGTAAAAGAAATGAGATCGCCTCCTCACCAAAGTGTCGCAACATTGCATATGGTATTTTGTCTGGCCCAGGAGAAGTGTCCCCACAAAGGGAGAGAGCAGAAGACAGGTCTCTCAGGGTGAATATATAACTATAACTTTCATTCTCGTTCCCTGAGAAATCTTGGGCAGTGCACTCCTTGGCTCTTAACTCATGTCTCACAGCCAGAGGTCGAGAGTCATGGCTGGAGACTCTCGCAGAAGCCTCCGCCATGGTATTGGCCACTATCAAACTATCCATAATCTTAACTCTATTGACCTTAACACCTACGCTCCGGTCAAGAGTACGTTTGCCTCTAGTTTTTTGGCCCACCAGTACTGGCAAAATTCCTCAATTTGCCCTATTTTCACAATGCTCTCACTCTTAACCTATATAGTGTACTGACTTCAACATTATTCCATCCTTACCTTCAACTCTTCCTCTTTCGAATGGTACCATCTGGAAAGCTCTACGATGTGTAGTTATGGAGATAGTTTTGTGCGAAAAGCGCCATTCGTTTGTATGCGTATGCGTGACTGTGGCTATAGTGTTCAGTTACCCGCTAAACATCATTGTATATTCACTACAGTATATTCTTATTACTACGATTATATATCGTGTGTCATGATCAGAACACTAAAACTAATATGTACACTTGTAGGAATATATCATCGTGTAACTGTCATGCACAAAATTATAAACAAACCTATTTGTACATTAGGAAACCCGTATATTTACGAGACACTCGCGTATTTTCTTACGATCGTTAGAGCACAAATTCGGACTAGGGCAAATACTTAAAAATAGCCCTGCCTTCGTTAAGACCAGGAGGGAACTGAGTGGGTAGCCGATCGATATTGTGATGTTGTTTACTAGCCCACTAACAAGAAAACCCCGCCCTACATAGCCCTAATTGACGGGAAATAGCACGTACTGACGGTATATGATGGCACCTGGATCGTAGGGGTTAAGTACAGGTGGAGAACTAGGAGAAAACTTCCCCGCCATCTTACGGACTCTCCTGAACACTTGGGTGAGTGGAGTCTTACTATTAATTGAAGACACATAGGCTTTCCAAGATGCACGTCGTGCCTCTTTTAATATTCGTCTAGCTCGGGCCCTTGCCCATCGGAAGTCCTCTAAAAGAGTTGGGTCCCCATAATTGCGGCGAAGGCGAGAGAAAGCAGTGCGCTTTTCCCGCACAGCAGTGCTGCGGACTGCTGACCACCAAGGGACAGGAAGTTTGGGAAAGCAGCCAGAAGTTTTCGGGAAAGAGTTGAGAGCGGCAGAGTGGAGTATATCAGTGAAATATGTTACAGTCTCAACAGAGCTACCAAAATTGTAGAGAAACATATGAAGGAGAGAAGCTAGAGAGAAGAATGCGCAATCCCTCCCAAGAAGCACGCCAGCCACGGCAATTCCACAGGACCTTGAACAGTGTTACTTTGGTACTGATTTTTGGGAAGCCACATGGAGGTACTTACCACTACCACCTCGACATGAGGGTTTGTTCAAACGATATGTTTTGTCTAATCATGGGCCACTAGAAGAAGAGCGAACCGGAGGAGTAGTACTCGGGGCAGTTAATGAGACCTGTAGATGAGTCCCTGCAGCATCTGATATGTTGGAGAAAGATGAAGGTATATGAGCAGGGATATTCTTTGAAACAATTACAGTACATTAGTAGTATCCTGTGCAGCAGTGGTATCACACAGGCAGATACATCAACATCTATAATACTGGTGAATAGAATCACTCAGCTGTTCAAGCGAAGGAGAAACTGAATCTTTTGAAGTCACAACATCTGTGGCATTCATTTTAACTTCACGCTCCTCTGATGTTCCCAAAGGAAGCTTGTGAGGAGGAACTTCTGTTGAATCGAGAGATTCATCAGAGCCACGAGAACGCTTCTGGTGAAATTGAGAGGAAATTATAGGTGAGTCCACAGAGATGGTTGCCTTATAAGGAGTCAATTGCCTCAGAGGAACCATAAAGGCGTCTCTGTGGCCGTTTAGGTGATTTAAGTTTCCTTTTTGGAGAGCGTGTGGCAGCGTGAACTTCTACCACATGGACACCTTTAGCTAAAGTCTGAGAATTGTCATCAGTTGAAGGGTCACCAGAATGAGTGTCTGATAAGGTTTCCAAGACAGAGAAGCTATTATGTAGTGTAACCTTAGAAACACTTCACCGAGCATAAAGCTGCTGCCTCTTGAGAGGGTTGAGAGGGTGCTGCAACTGATTTAGGGCAAAGGGAGGAGGAATATGTCTTCATCCTACCATCCCTCTATCGCCTGAAGTTGAGTTGCCGTCTGGCACTACCAATACTGATGAATTGGGTTTTAGCCAAGTGGAGAATATCCTGCTCAAGGAGGTACATCTTACATTGGCGAGAATGCAATGAGTGAGCATATCTGCAGTAAAAGCAGTAACTCTCTGATAGACATTTAGAAGTAAGATGTGAGTCAAGAACAGAACAATTACCACACCGGGAATGGTTGTCGCAGTTCCTTCACCCATGACCAAACTCATAACAACAGAAACACTGTAAGGGACGCTCAACAAAGGTTTCACCTCAAAAGAGGTGGGGTTAATGTTAATGCGATCTGGGATATGCGAGCCATAGAAAGTGAGGATGATCATATTGTTACTGCCTTTCATCTTTGTTATTTGTTGGACATTGTCTGGGCACATAGTGATAATGTCCTCTTCTGAGAATTCGTACAGGTCTTCATTATATATACGCCCCTTGCTATAATTAAATGTTCGATGTGATATGATAGATTTAAACATACTATCAGGAGGACAGCGAAGGCTGAGGAGCACCATGGCCTGTGTAAGATATTTGGCTCTGATTAAAATGCCCTTACCATATTTCTTTTTGTGGTCCATTGGTAGTACTCCAATTTCTTTCTCCAGATATCGGGAAGCATGGATAAGGTTACCACGTCCCTCCCTGTAGTATGCCACAAACCAAAAGGGTGTTGGAACCCGGCGTTCCTTTGGGACATTCTCTGTAGAGTCATCAAAGAGGTTAGGGCAGTAGTCATTGTCACTATCAACTACATTGGTGGGCCGCATCATCTGAACTTTACAGTGAGTATCCCCCACTGTAAGAGAATATTTTGATTCAAATGCTGCTTTGGCAGCAGCATTTTTATTGAATGTAATTTAGCATCGATTAGATCTACAATCACAGTCATAAGTGATTCAGATACAAAAGACTACTCCGAAACACTTAAAAATGGAATGGATAACGCCATACAAAAGTGATACCTGTACATTTGTTAGCACTAATGTGTTACAACCACTAACACGGTTCTCTGACACAACATCTGACCTGCTCAGTCTATTCGTTTTTGCAGCTCTCTGCACATTACCACGACCAGATTTTGGCATCTCGAGGGCCTGATTGACCACCGCTCGAGGGAGAGATTTGAGCTTTAAATTATCCATATATCATTAATTTATTGTTGTTGGCCCCAGGAGCCAAGAGTTACTACCAACCGGGCAGATGAGGGGACCGAGCGCTGGTCGCCGCGGGCGGAGTACCTCTTCCCCCACGGGGCTACTCGTTTTAAAAAGCACCCCAATGGCTCAAAAGTTTACCCACGACGGTACTGAGACCCCCTTCCCCAACATCTCCCGGCCCAGACACCCAAACATCCAACATAGGACTGCCCCTAGAAGGCAGTCCCTCTGGAGGGCAGCACTGTTGGCCCGTACTGGCAGCCTATTGCATGGGAACCATTTAGTCTGGTCTCTCACTGGCGACCTTATTAGCATGGGAAACCCTCTCTCCCCAAAATCGGGGCAGAGCAGGGGTCAAAGCCCCCTCTAGCCTAGCTCGCCAGGTCTTAGAGACACGCAAGCCTTCCCATCTCATCAAGGCGATTTCCGTTAGGGGGGTCACAGTATAAGTAAATATAATCATATTGATAAGTTAATGAGATAGTTATTATCTCTCTCTCTCTGTCACATTATTCTTGAACATTAAATAAAGTGCTGGCGGAGATTACTAGGAGAGAGAGAGAGAGAGAGAGAGAGAGAGAGAGAGAGAGAGAGAGAGAGAGAGAGAGAGAGAGAGAGAGAGATTCATGTGGGAGTGTGTTTGTGTGTGTGTACTATTATTATTATTATTATTATTGTTATTATTATTTTTATTACAGGAAACAAAGTGCTATTATTATATTATATTTTTTTGTGTTTCTTCACATTGATTTGAGCAAAATAAACCTTCAAGTTACTGATAAACTACATATATTTTTTTACTTTATATACTAATAAACAAATGTATTATTATGACTGTCAGTAAAATATTGATGTTTGTATAAACTGTATTATACTCAACATTGGTGTTAATATTTTTGTTTTATGTTTCCTATTCCTCAACATGTGTGTTAATATTTCTCTCACTCTCTCTCTATATCTTTTTCTCTTATACTCAATATGTGTGTTAATATTTCAGACATTATGCAAGATACTACGGACATTGAGAAAGATATCACGGAAATTAAAAAAGAAATTTCTGACCTTGAACCCAACCCTACTGACTCTGAACAAGAAACAAACTCAACACAGAACATAACGTTGTGTGACCAGGTGTGGAAAGCAGAAATACGGAGCGTGGCTTTGTATTTGCCGAGACTGGAAATAATGACATTGTTCTTTGCCACAATAATATCTGCATTTATATACTTTTCTTGGATTAGGTTTGTGGACATTAACATTATGCAGTACCTTGCCCCAATATATCGTAGGCTGGCTCTCCTTCTTTATAGACGAGCACAAGTACCAGCCAACCAGTAACAAGGAAACTCTCACACAAACAGACACAAGTACCAACAACCAGTAACGAGGAAACACACACACAATCAGACACCTACACACACAAACACACACAAGTACCAGCCAACCAGTAACAAGGAAACACACACCTACACACACAAATATCAACAAATAATTAACAATGAAGCACACATCACATAATGAACATTGTTTACAGAGAGTAACTCTTGATAAACAGTATAACCTATTCTATGTTTATCAATGTTTTATTATATGACAATATAAACTGCGTTTTCTATTAAGTTGATATGTTTTATATAAAAGACCTGCTGTTATATTGTTATACTCCACTGTAAGGAGTTATAACATGATATCAACAACTTGTATAATATCTATGTACTTACTGTAAGGAGTTATAACATGATATCAACAACTTGTATAATATCTATGTACAGTCGGCGGCAAAAGTCCTGTCGCCTCACTTGCTTCACTGAGGCACGTGATGTTCATAGACTCGAGATTATTATGTGTAGAAAACGTGCATATTTCTCGAGTCCATGAACACTGCCTGTCACGGTAAAGCAGGTGAAGCGACAGGACTTCTGCCGCCGACTGTACAGCCATGGCTGATAGTGCTGGACCACGGTCCAAGGAGTGATGGACAGCAACTAAACAGAGTTCGAACAAGTGATTTTCCAAACCATTCTCAACGTTGAGAAAGGTTTAGAAGACTTACTTTCTCGAACTCTGTTGAATTTCTCTCCAACACATCTTGGACCCTGGTCCATCACTATCAGCCATGGCTGTACCCACTATAAGGAGTTATAATATATGTGTGTGTGTATTTTTATTTATTTTTCTTGTGAGAGGGATAGAGAAAGAGACACAGAGAGAGAGTTTGAGTGTTTTTGTTTCTTGTGTGTGAGAAAGAGGGAGAAAGAGAAAATGTATGTGTGTGTTCTATACCTAGAATAAAATGAATGAGTGATTCTCAAACTCTGTGGTTGGACTGATACACACACAGACCTTTACTGTTTTTTGTCCTGGTATTTACTTTGAATATAACCTGTATTTTAATGAAATAGTAGCCTATACGTGTGGTAGAGCCACAATCAAATAACCAACGACACTTACCTTCCATCGTGCAAATAAATCAGTATCATATCAGAATATAATCAAACAATATCTTATGTCAACTCAACCCCCTCAATTATTATTATGAGGTGGTGCAAAATTATACACGTGTTGTTCTTTATTACCAAGATATTTACCACGATGGAAGGAAAATGTTGGTGGATATTATTATTATGATGTGGTGCAAAGTCATACACGTGTTATTTTTTATTACCAAGATATTTACCACGATGGAAGTAAAGCGTTGGTGGATATTTGATTGTGGCTGTACACCCGAGCTCGTAAATTCGTGACCACGATGTTTATGGCATTTGAGCTGGTAACATTTATTTGGGGAGGAATCAGAGTTGGTGGAACATAGTAGAAAGATATGATACAATCTTTCATATACAATGACACCTTCTCAGCACAGTGTTACCAACTTAGATGACATAAACATTTTGAGGACGTGGTCGCAAATTTACGACCTCGAGTGTACATTGGAATGCCTTGATTCACCCAAAGTATGCCAGAAATTAATACCAGATGAATAAAAATAATTGTGACCTAATATTGCTGGGAATAGTTTGTTGGAATTATTTGCCTATTGTAACCTGTGATTTAATAAACAAAAAAAAAAATTGAATTTATTGCAAATCAGTGTTTTATTATCAGTCCTCTTTTGTTTATTTAGAACCCTGTGATCGTGTATGAAATTTGGAGGCTTCTGATTCCTCCTGTCTATGCCATGAAACAAGCACTTTCCATATAGGTGTGTGTGTTTCATGGCAATATTTAAAGGTGCCAGCGAGTGGCAGTCACTGGGACAGAGTGTAGCTGACTCAAACCCCCCACCCCCTGCTCACAGGGGTGGTAACCTCTGGCATCAGTGGTATTTTTAACAGTGTCCCGAGCAAGGATCGAACGCTGGGCCATGGAATTGCAGCCACAGACTTTACCAATGTGCTAGCCAGAGGACTTATTTATCTCCAAATTACTTACTATATCACATTGTCCCTTAAGGGGGTGCGGGAATTGGGGGACATGTGTGGGGTTGGAGGGGTTGAGGGTGCGGGAGTAGGGGACAGGCTTGGGTGGGGGAGGTTAGGGGTGTGTGGAAATAGGGGGACAGGCTTTCTACCCATCCCAAGCCTGTCCCCCTATTCCCGCACCCCCCAAAACCCCCCAAGCCTGTCCCCTACTCCCACACCCCCTTAAAGTCTTTTTATCTGTGATGAACAGTGAGCTTGAAGTGATACATACATACATAGAAGTAATAAAGAACTGATGATAAACAACATTACTCTATAAAAACAGAAAAAAAAACACAGACAAGACACAGAAAGAGTATTTAAAGAATATGTAAGTTCAGACTTGCTGTAATGAAACATGGGTATTGACCAAGATGATGAAGGACGTAATTGGTTGGCTGTTACCGGACAACACACACACACACACACACACACACACTCGTTCTCTCTCTTACACCCACACACACACACACACTCGTTCTCTCTCTCTTACACACACACACACACACACAGTGGTAGTGAACGGACGTGTTTGTGTAGGCGTCTCTGAGCTTCGGGATATTTTGAAGACAACAAGTGAAGCCCGGCTACATTCTCTACTTTGCTCACCTGGTAAAGTTTAATATAAGGGTGAGTGAGTGAGGAAATCCTGTCTCCAAAAGTTTATAGCTAAAAGGAAAGGCGATAGTTAAGGACCCTGTGATAGTGTATGAGACTTGGTGGGTTCTGATTCCTCCTGACCATGCCACAAAACAAGCTCGTTCCATATAGGTGTGTGTGTGTGTTTCATGGCAATATTTGAAGGACTTACTAACCTCCAATTTTCTGACTACAACACGGGGTCACTTAAAGTAAGAAATAAAAAGTAATGAAAACGTCAGTGACGAAAGTGAATTTAGCTAGACATGGCTATGAAAAATACCAGGCAAAGAGAAACAGTAACGAGCACTAATAAGTTTACAGCTCTGGTTGAAGCTTTGAACAGGTCAAATTCACCAACGAAGTAATTCCAATGGAGATCTTATTGTGCATTTATTTATTGTCTCTAGGTATTCGAAACACACCTGTATACTTATTAGTGCTGGTGACTACATCAGATTATAAAACAGAGAGAGGTGAAGAAGGAAGGGATAATGAAGGGAAAGGTAGAGGGTTAAACAATTCATTGTGTTCTATACCTCAACCTCGGGGTTGTAGGCTATCAGTAGCCCGTGACTCTTGTGAGGCCCCAAGATTACTGGGTGTTGCACCAGATGAGACAGTGGAGCTTCGTGGTGATGTTGGTACTGTAGCTTCTCTTCTTACCCACTAAATGACAACACCTTATTTATACACGTCACTTTCAGGAGACATGAGGACACACACACACACATACTAGATGACGACACTTTACTTATACACGTCACTATACAGGAGACAAGAGGACACACACACACACACACACACACACACACACACACACACACATATATATACACACACACACACTAGATATCCCATACCTTATTTATACACATCACTATCAGGAGAGAGCAGTATCAATATTTGCAGTCATTTTATTTTATTACTGTGTATGATGATGTTCTTTTATTTGCTGTATAGGCTGATGAATTACCAAGCCTTCAGTGTGCTGTTGGTAATGCTGAAGAAGACACTCAGATGTCTTTCCTCGTGACTTGTTACCTCTCGGATAGACATTGTCCACTCTGAAGGAACTAAGAGAGGTATACAAGAACATAAACATTGTCCACTCTGAAGGAACTAAGAGAGTTATACAAGAACATACACATTGTCCACTCTGAAGGAACTAAGAGAGGTATACAAGAACATAAACATTGTCCACTCAGCTTCACCTACTGTCCAGATCAAGGTTAGTTTGTCAATGCTCCTCTGAAGGAACTAAGGGCAGTATACAAGAACATCCATGGTGTTAATGATGGTTTTGTATCAGTATAATGGCTCTGTAGTGTGGCTATGGAGGCATTGGACCAGGGTCATCAAATTTAACACACTTCAAGATACAGCTTGATTTGTATTTGGGGTACAGGCTCTTTGATTGTTATTTTTTTCTATTTTAATTTTATTTTTATTTTTTGTATGAATATGAGTGTAAAATTGTGTAAATCTGAGCAGTGAGACAACACACTTTCCACAGTCAAGTTAAATAGAAAATAGGTAGCATGCTATCCTTGTTCTTACACCCAGGTACCAATTTACTGTTAGGTGAACAAGGACATAGGGAGCTGGGAAAGTCGTGTGAGAAAAAATAGAAGCCCATTTGCAAATGACCCAAGAAATAAGCGACACCCAAGCTGGATTCACCAAAAACAGAAGAATTGAGGATAACTTGATGATACTGAGCTATTGTATAGAAACAAGCTACTTAGAACAGAAGCCTCTAATAGTCACCTCAATAGATTTTGCAAAGGCATTTGACTCAGTCAAAAGAGAAAAAATAATTGAAGTAATGAAATTTTATAAAATACACCCCAAAATAATTAATACAATAGCCAATATATATCAAGATGACAACACACACATGTATCTAGGAGACGAAGAAATAATGGAACTAGATATAACAAGCGGCATAAGACAAGGATGCACAGGATCTACTGCCCTATTTAAATTGATAACCTACCAGATTTTGAAGAAAGTAGAAAGGAAAGCAGGATTCATCAATGAGCTATTTAATATAAATGTGTTATTCTTTGCTGATGATGGACTGCAGTTGAGCCACACTATAGAAGATGCAAGAGAAAACCTTAGAACTTTAATAGATGCAAGCCTTGAATGTGGACTAGAAATTAACAAAGAGAAAAGCAACATAATGATATATAATATGAAAAACCAACCACTGCAAATTGAAGGAATCAAAGTGACAGAGGCTATAAAATATCTGGGGATAACAATAGAAAACACGAGAAACTGCTTTAAAAGACAGAAAATAATAATGCAGGAAAAAGCACAAAAATTGGCCAACCTTACATATTCAGTTATCCATAAAAGCTGTAACAAATTATTAATTGGAAAAACTTATTGGAAATCAGTAGCTCTACCGAGTATACTATATGGGGCCAACGTAATGAACTTAACAAAAAGTGACATAGAAAAACTCCAGAGACAAGAAAATAAAGTCTATAGACAAATATTGGGAGCACCATCATATACACCTATAGCAACTCTGAGAGGTGAAGTGGGGGCTTCATCAATGATGAAAAGAATAAAAGAGGGAAAAATCATGTATTTAAAATCAATAATAGTGTGTAATGAAGCAAATGAAACTAGAAATGATTTATTAAGAGAAATTATCAAAGATATGAAATTTACGAACATGTATAAATGGATGGACGAAATTAAGGAAACACTGAGTGAACTGAATTTAGATTTCCATGATATAACAAATATGAAAGTAAAATAAATAAAAGATAAATTAAACACATGGGATACAAATATTTGGAAAAATGAACAGTCAACAAAGAAAAGTATACAGACATACAGAAATTGGAAATCAGAAATTAAAGAAGAGAGTAATATATATGATAACTCAGCAAAATCAGTGATATATTTTAAATGCAGAGTGAATGTACTAAATTTAAATGACAGAAAAAGATTTGGAGATGGAAACACAAAATGTATGACATGTAAAGATGATGATGAAATTCTAGAGCATTTTATTTTATTTTGCAGAGAGTATAATGATATAAGAAAGGACATATTTGAACTACAACAGCCATACATAGAGAACAAAGACTATATAATTGGAAACTTTCTGTTTGATAAAGAAAATCAAGAAAAGGCAAAAGATACCATTTACAAATTCTGGAAAAGAAGAGAAAAACTTAGAATGCAAATTGAAAACTAAGTGAAAAAAATTAAAGAAGAAGAAGAAATAATAAGGGGAAAACCGTTGGAAAGGTGATAATTTCCCCCGAATTACATCGCATCGCACCCTGGCCAGCTACCCAACATAACGAGTCCTACTCTGCTGTTATATTTCTCTCCCTGCATTGTAAATAATACATCCTATCACACCATCCTCCAAGATTTATTCAGCCTTACGACCTCTCGACTACGCTTACCCCATATGGCTGGCAGCGGTGTGTACTGGACTCCATAAATTCGGTGTAGAGAGGGAAATTCTTCACGGCGTCACTCCACCCAACCCAACACGCCACCACGCCACTGATGCCACTCGATTCTCTCTTCTGCTGGCCATCCAACAACACTCATCATATTCTACTACGTTCCTGCTTTATCCTGACGTTTGGTAGGAGTCCACAAATATTATTCAAGTCGACTCTGTTCTCCGTGCTCAAACCATCAAGCCTGTTGCCTTCCCAGCCAGCCAGCCAGCCAACAGACGGTCAGCCATTATACTCCAACCTTCCCAGCTATCAGGACCTACTATCGCTACTATATTACATGGACCAGTCTCAACGTCGCCTGCATGTGACCTTCAATCAACATTATCATTCACTACACTGGTAAATGTATCTGATTCCAATTAAGTTAACCTAACCCTGTGCTCCAAAGTGTTTTCCAGTGTGCTGAGTCAGTGATATAAGATGGCTGCTCACCAAGCCATGTAAACAAAACATTCCAAGTGACTCACAGTGACTCTTAGACTTCCACTTATACCTCACTATAGGCCACACATACTTTATTTCATTGTGCTTCAAGTAATTATTATAAGTTATTACAATTTCTATTGTTGGATAATTGTCCACATTAAAAACTGACACTACACATTCTCACATATAATTGTCCACATTAAAAACTGACACTCTACACATTCTCACACATAATTGACCACATTAAAAACTGACACTCTACACATTCTCACACATAATTATTTTTATGTAATATTCATCTATGTGCATTATACTGTAGTGTATTTGGAAACATTACAGTTGTGTTTTTGTGTCAGCACTTCGTCCAAGCTACTATAGGCTACCTGTGATTACTGTACTGTACTGCATCTTCAACCAAGGATACGGTACCGGGTACTCGTACATTCTACCTCCAGTGTCGTGAGATTTTTCTATATTTTTATTATATTTTGTATATCAATTCATGTACGCTTTCATGTAATCATTTAATTTTATTGCATTTCAGTTTACTGTACTATTTGTAATCTCAAGTAACCTAACCTAACCTAACCTAACCCATTTAAAAGAGTTGTAATCTCAAGTAACCTAACCTAACCTAACCTAACCCATTTAAAAGAGTTTTTACCTCACAGTAATCTTAATCAGTTTATTACATTTATCTCAGTATGTACCAGTCTTAAATAATTGCTTATATATATATTGTGTATTGTGTATTTCTATTAATATTATCTTGTATTATTTTTATATTTGAATGGTTAAGACACGTAAACAATATAATTACTCCGATATGTCTAACTCACAATCTGTAACACTTGTTCATGAACTGCCATCCTATCCTAAGTTCACAGGTGATAACATTCCTATTCACATTTTACTTAAGGAGGTTGATGATGAGATTGCACGTAGAAATATCACAGATGACTCTATCAAGATTGCTCAACTTAAGTCAAGATGTCAATTAACTAATTGCCAAGCTGGTCTCCTCCTTCAGAGTGATTTATTTCTCTCACTCACATCTTATGATGACTTCAAATCTAAATTTATTGAATACTTCTCTGGCACTTACAAGTCTGGTTCTCTAGCCACTTTGTATAAACTTGCTGAAAATCACAAGAAACATGACCAACCACTTCCTGTTATGGAAGCCTTACATCAAGCTTCTAATGTAAAATTGGAATTAATTAAACAACTTGAGACATCAAATTGGGTTGACAAAAATGGCAAAGTAGATCTCTCGGCAATTGGTAACCTTTTTGGCTATTATACATTCATGTTTCTTTTACATCCATCCACTGCTAAACAATCACTAGATAGGAAACTTGACTTTAACCCACAGGACACATTAACAGAATTTGCATCCAAGTTTGAGGACATTCCATCTCTTGTAACCACACCCACTGTCTCTGTTGCTAGTGCTCCAGTAGCTACCTCTTCTCAACAACACCATCTGTCACGAAATACATCACGTTTTTCCACTCATGGTCAACAACGTTCACAGAATCGTTCTTCCTCTGCATATTCACACTACTCCAGATCTCAAAGACCACCTTCACCCTCCCCCCTATTATTGTTACTATTGCAAACGCAAGGGACACACTATTGCACGTTGTTTCCAGCGGCAAAAACAACACCCCAACCAAAGACAGAATACACGTCATTGTGACTATCACGGAGAATGTAGTCATGACACTTCTAGTTGTCGTGTCCTTGCCTCACAACCATCTTTCTCTCCTTCACCTGTGCCACATAATTCATCATATAATTCACAATAACAATCAAGGCCCCAACTCCCTATGTGCAAGATTCCAAACACATGGGAGGATCGAATGATAATCAATGCTGAGATCAATCAAAATTAGTTTACAATGTTCATTGACACAGGTGCTTCAGTGAACATCATGACCAAGAGCTGTTTTGACAAAATTCGCTCTGTACGTGGCCGCCACTTAGTAATTTTAGAGCCTCCAGACTTACAGCTTTGTGGCATAGATGGTACAGTATTTCCTACCTTGGGCAAAATTCCACTTAACACTTATCTCATGCCAGACATGCCTCCTATCACTTTGATTTTCTACATATCAGACGGCATTAACATTCCTGCAGATGCTCTCATTGGCCGTCCTGCACTCAATGATCATGAAATTGACCTTTATCCACGTTGTCATGGTATAGTGTGGCGTGAGAAATTCATTCCTGAAGTGATTAAACAAAAAGCCCATTCCAACTCTCGTCCTGTTCATACTGCCTCTTCCATACTAAACCAATCCACACATGTTGATGCACTTGAATCAGATCAATATTCTGTATCTCCACAAAATGAACAAATTTCACAAACTCACGAAGTTCCTCTTGACATCTCTGTTACTAACACTGTGTCCATTCCAGACATTCCAAATGAGACTAGTCTTACCCAATGTTCCAAATTAAACAAAAGGCGTCGTTCAGTTGGTAGACCTTCTCGTTCAAAGCGCAAATTGAAATCAATCGCATCGACATCCATTTGATTTCCTACCACCTCCGCTCCATATCCAGAAGAATCCCTTTACAAGGTATTAAAGGACACTGAGAAGAACTGTCATTCCTTTGTCTCATCTTACATTGAACTTCTTCCATTCACATGCACTTTGATTGATATTCGTGTCAGAGGTGTTTCCAGTGCTGATGCTATTTCACTTCCTGAATCAGTTACTCATCCTGCGCTTGCTGTTCCTTCTGCGCTTTGTAAACTCAAGTCGCATGGCAAAACACATATGTACGTGACCAACATTACCAATACACCAGTCACTCTTCCTAGGGGTACACGTCTTTGTTCATTTCTTGTTTATCCTGCTGAGATTTGTGTCATTGATGACTCACAGGACACAACCAAGTCAGTCAATTGCATCACATCTAAAGAGTCTTCAACATTACCTGATATTCAACCATACTTAAAATCCACTGATTATCCTGAGGCACAAAATGATTTACTTCATCTCTTGTCAGAATTCCGTAATGTCATTTCTCTCCCTGGTGAACCCCTTGGAAAAACAAATGTTATTAACCATAAGATTCAACTTATCAAAGACGCGCAACCTGTCTACATTCCTGCTTACAGAATACCACATTCAAAACGTCAATTGGTTGAACAGACTGTGTCAAATATGCTTGAACAAAGAATTATCGAGAATTCTGTCAGTAACTTCAACAGTCCGATGTTTCTTGTTCCCAAAAGCTCAGGTGAATGGCGTCCTGTCGTTGACTTTCGAGCCCTTAACAAAATCACTGTATCACCTCGGTACCCCATGCCTGTCCTTGAGGAAATTTTGCAAAACCTTGGTGAACAAAACACTGTCTTTTCAACATTAGATTTATGTTCCGGGTTCCATCAAGTTGAACTTCATCAGGAAAGTCGTCCTTACACAGCCTTTTCCACAACTTCTGGTCACTATTAGTACTGCAGAATGCCTATGGGTCTTGCTGGTTCTCCTTTCACATTCCAGAGGTTGATTAATTCTGTTTTCACAGGTCTATTGGGCGATTCACTTCTTTCTTATTTAGATGATTTAATTGTTTTCTCAAAATCAGTCTCTGAACATTTACAGAAACTCAGGAAAGTTTTCACTCGTCTCCAGGATGCAGGACTTAAACTCAGACTTTCCAAGTGTGCATTTCTATGTAAACAAACTACCTTTCTTGGTCACACCATAGATGCCGATGGCATTCACACATTACAAAATAAAGTCCATGCTGTCAGTAACTATCCTACTCCTACTAATACAGATCAAGTTCGCAGTTTCCTTGGTTTAAGTGGTTACTATAGACGATTCATAAAGGATTATGCTTCAATTGCTTCTCCACTCACTTCACTTCTCAAGAAAGATGTACCTTTCCAATGGTCAGAGACTCGACAAAAGTCATTTTGTGATCTTAAACACGCCCTCACATCTGCACCAGTATTAGCATTCCCTGACTACTCTAAGCCTTTTATTCTCAATACCGACGCAAGCTATTCAGGTCTAGGTGCAGTTCTCATGCAAGAACACCAAGGGAAAAACCGTCCCATTGCTTATGCATCACGCACCCTCAACAAAGCAGAAAAGAATTATGCTGTAACAGAAATAGAGGCCTTAGTGGTTGTTTGGGCATTGAAAAAGTTCAAATATATCATTTATGGCTATCCTATTGAGATTCTTACTGACCACAAACCTCTCCTCCATCTATTCAAAGGCAAAGACTCATCTGGTCGCATGGCTCGTTGGTTACTCACTGTTCAAGATTACATGCCCACTTTCACTTACATCAAAGGGAAAGCCAATGTTGCTGCTGATGCACTATCGCGTAATTGTGCTCTAACATGCGCTGTATCCACTGAAACTCCCACATTTGATACACTTACACATACAGATATTTTCAAAGCTCAACGTGATGATCCCATGTGGTCCAAGGTCATCTCATATCTTGAGACGGGAAATGATCTCGATCTTCCTCATGTACCTTCTCTCTCTCATTATGTGCTACAAGATGACATACTCTACAAAGCCACCACACTCACAGGCAAATATGAACCTTCTCGTCTTATTCATCAACTTGTCATACCTCAGACTCTTGTTCCTTCTGTGCTGAAATTAATTCATGACACTTCTCATGCATCACATCCAGGCAAAGAGAAAACACTTTCACAGGCGAGACTCAAATATTTTTGGCTTACAATGAGGAGAGACATAAACAATCATATTGACCTCTGTCACACATGTGCTAAAACCAAGGGAAATATTCATCCACATGTCCCCATACTTAGTTACCCAGTTCCATCTTCACCTTGGGATGTAATTGCCATTGATCTCTTGAAGCTCCCACTCACAGAACGTGGTAACCAGTATATGCTTGTCTGTGTTGATCATTTTTCACGTTTTTCAGTTTTTGTTCCAATTCCAAACAAAGCAGCACAAACAGTTGCAAGAGCAATTTTGAATTATGTTATTTGTCCATTTACTACTCCTAAAGTGATCCTTTCCGACAATGGTACGGAATTTGTTAATCAGGTTCTCATTTCTTTGTGCAAAGAGTTCAATATCAAGAAAGCCAATGTTCTTCCTTACAGGCCCAGTGCCAATGGCCTAGTAGAACGCCATAATCGTAAAATCCTCAACACCTTACGTTCTCTTGTTCCTGATACAAATACTCTTTGGGATACTTATACTCCTCAAGTTATGGCTTCCTTGAATTCCACTATCAACAAATCCATTTCTGAAACTACTCATTATATATTGTTTGCTCAAGACAAGAGGCTTCCTTACGAACTCCTTGCTAAAAAGCCGAATCCTGTTTACAACATGGATGATTTTGTTAAAACAAATGTTCACACCTTTCAGCAGATACATCAACGGATTCAACATTCACTTGCTCTGTCCAAAGCTGACATGCTTATTTACCATAATAAATCAGCTTCCAATTTCTCACTTGAAATAGGTGACATAGTGTATTCTCTAGTTGAAGTTAAACATTCAAAATTAGATCCAAAATTTGATGGACCCTTCAGAGTTATTGCCAAAGAGCATGGTAATAAAGTTATGCTTTTGAGATTGAAAAACCATACTGAAACCACAGCCCACCTTGATTCCCTCAAAAAAGTACACTCAGGTCTTGACTGTGAAGATCCTCAGTTCATCCCTACTGTATCTCAACCCCCACATTCACCTCCACCACCTGCCTCTCCAGAGAACCCTCCTCTTTTCAGTCAACCCCCTCAACATTCTTACAATCTCCGCAGTCATACATAAGTCCATTTTCCTATTTTCTAGAATTTAAGGTTTTCTAATCTTTGTAACTATTTTTTTTATATTGTACTCATTATTATTGAAAGGGTATTATGATAAATTGTGTATTATATTGTACTCATTATTATTGAAATGGTATTATGATAAATTGTGTATTACATGTATTGTATTTCAATTTTTACATGTATTGTATTTCAATTTTATATGCTTATGAATTTCAACTTTAAACCTATTTTTGCCTAGATTGTATATTCTAGATTGTATATTGTACGGTTTACATTTCCATTTATGTTACATGTTTTGATTGAAAAGTAACATTTCTGAGCATTAATTTATGTCAATTATGTCCATTTGTCTTATCAACTAGTCATAAGTTATCTACTCATCTATGCAACTAATTTAATATGTTCCATTTTACCTTTACATAAGCCAATTCAGGTTTTGATTTATCTTTGTGTCATAGTTGCCTATTGCCTTGCTGGTGACACTCGACTTGATCTCATCCATTTATTTGATTTAGTTTTTCTTGTCGAGATGAGGTCATGTCGAGGCCGTGGCTGAGCATCTGTGAGACATTAGTATTAGTTAATTAAGTGAATATTAAGTAAATGCATAACTTGGCAACACTGACGAGTACAAAGTCATCTGGTAACACTGAGAGCCTCACAACACAGCAGCAGCTGCTTGGAGCGTTCACTTCCAGGCCAGCTAGGAACTTATCGAGTCCTACTCTCTGTATATTTTCTCTCTGCATTGTAAATATACATCCTATCACACCTAGCCTCCACGATTTATTCAGCCTTACGACCTCTCAACTACGCTTACCACACGAGTTTTTTTGGTCTCAGAAGCGATTTGTACATGTCTACACTGTGCTAGAAAATTTTCAATTTACAGGCCAAAAAATGTTAAAACACGTTTTTTGGGCTCAAAAAGACGATTTGTGCATGTATCTTCAATACCCGTTTATATCCCAAATTTAGTCTAAAAACACCGATAAATCAAGTTTTTTGGGTCTCAGAAGTGATTTGTACATGTCTACAGTGTGCTAGAAAATTTTCAAATTACAGGCCAAAATAATTCTAAAACACGTTTTTTGGGACCAAAAAGTCGATTTGTGCATGTATCTTCGGTACCCGTTTATATCCCAAATTTAGCCTAAAATGACCGAAAATTCAAGTTTTTTGGGTTTCAGAAGTGATTTGTACATGTCTACACTGTGATAAAAAAAAATCAATTTTCAGGCAAAAAAAATGCTAAAACACGTTTTTTTGGCCCAAAAAGTCGATTTGTGCATGCATCTTCGATACCCGTTTATATCCCAAATTTAGCCTAAAAACACCAAAAAATCGAGTTTTTTGGGTCTCAGAAGCGATTTATACATGTCTACACTGTGTTAGAAAATTTTCAATTTTCAGGCAAAAAAAAAGCTAAAACTCGGTTTTTGGGCCCAAAAAGTCGATTTGTGCATGCATCTTCGATACCCGTTTATATCCCAAATTTAGCCTAAAAACACCGAATAATAGAGTTTTTTTGGTCTCTGAAGCGATTTGTACATGTCTACACTGTGCTAGAAAATTTTCAATTTACAGGCCAAAAAAATTTTAAAACACGTTTTTGGGGCTTAAAAAGTCGATTTGTGCATGCATCTTCGATACCCGTTTATATCCCAAATTTAACCTAAAAACACCTCAAATTCGAGTTTTTTGGGTGTCAGAAGCAATTTGTACATGTCTACACTGTGCTAGAAATTTTTTAATTTTCAGGCAAAAAAAATGCTAAAACATGTTTTTTGGGCCCAAAAAGTCGATTTGTGCATGTATCTTCGATACCCATTTATATCCCAAATTAAGCCTAAAAACACCGAAAAATCGAGTTTTTTGGGTATCAGAAGCGATTTGTACATGTCTACACTGTGCTAGAAAATATTCAATTTTCAGGCAAAAAAAAATGCTAAAACACGGTTTTTGGGCCCAAAAAGTCGATTTGTGTAAATATCTTTGGTACGCGTTTATATCCCATATTTAGCCTAAAAACACCGAAAATTCTATTTTTTTGGGTCCCAGAAGCGATCTGTACATGTCTAGACTGTGCTAGAAAATTTTCAATTTTCAGGTAAAAAAAATGCTATAACACATTTTTGGGCCCAAAAAGTCTATTTGTGCATGCATCTTCGATACCCGTTTATATCCCAAATTTAGCCTAAAAACACCGAAAAATCGGGCTTTTTGGGTCTCAGAAGCTATTTGTACTTGTCTACACTTCGCTAGAAAATTTTCAATTTTCAGGCAAAAAAAATGCTAAAACACGTTTTTTGGGCCCAAAAAGTCGATTTGTGCATGCATCTTCGATACCCGTTTATATCCCAAATTTAGCCTAAAAACACCGAAAAAGCAAGTTTTTTTGGTCTCAGAAGCGATTTGTATATGACTTGTCTACACTGTGCTAGAAAATTTTCAATTTACAGGCCAAAAAATGTTAAAACACGTTTTTTTGGCCCAAAAAGTCGATTTGTGCATGTATCTTAGGTACCCGTTTATATCCCAAATTTAGCCTAAAAACACCGAAAAATCGAGTATTTTTGGTCTCAGAAGCGATTTGTACTTGTCTACACTTCGCTAGAAAATTTTCAATTTTCAGGCAAAAAAAATGCTAAAACACGTTTTTTGGGCCCAAAAAGTCGATTTGTGCATGCATCTTCGATACCCATTTACATCCCAAATTATGCCTAAAAACACCGAAAAATCGAGTTTTTTGGGTATCAGAAGCGATTTGTACATGTCTACACTGTGCTAGAAAATTTTCAATTTTCAGGCAAAAAAAATGCTAAAACACGTTTTTTGGACCCAAAAAGTGGATTTGTGCATGCATCTTCGGTACCCGTTTATATTCCAAATTTAGCCTAAAAACACCGAAAAATCGAGTTTTTTTGGTCTCAGAAGCGATTTGTACATGTCTACACTGAGCTAGAAGATTTTCAATTTTCAGGCAAAAAAAATGCTAAAACACGTTTTTTGGGCCCAAAAAGTCGATTTGTGCATGCATCTTCGATACCCGTTTATATCCCAAATTTACCCTAAAAACACCGAAAATTCGAGTTTTTATGGGTCGCAGAAGCGATTTGTACATGTCTACACTGTGCTAGAAAATTTTCATTTTACAGGCCAAAACAAGGTTAAAACATGTTTTTTGGGCCCAAAAAGTCGATTTGTGCATGCATCTTCGATACCCGTTTATATCCCAAATTTAGCCTAAAAACACCAAAAAATCGAGTTTTTTGGGTCTCAGAAGCGATTTATGCATGTCTACACTGTGTTAGAAAATTTTCAATTTTCAGGCAAAAAAAATGTTCTAAAACTCGGTTTTTGGGCCCAAAAAGTTGATTTGTGCATGCATCTTCGATACCCGTTTATATCCAAAATTTAACCTAAAAACACCTCAAATTCGAGTTTTTTGGGTCTCAGAAGCGATTTATACATGTCTACTCTGTGCTAGAAAAATTTCAATTTTCAGGCAAAACAAAATTTAAAACACGTTTTTTAGGCCCAAAAAGTCGATTTGTGCATGCATCTTCGATACCCGTTTATATCCCAAATTTAGCCTAAAAACACCGAATAATAGAGTTTTTTTGGTCTCTGAAGCGATTTGTACATGTCTACACTTCGCTAGAAAATTTTCAATTTTCAGGCAACAAAAATGCTAAAACACGTTTTTTGTGCCCAAAAAGTCGATCTGTGCATGCATCTTCGATACCCATTTATATCTCATATTTAGCCTAAAAACACCGAAAATTCTATTTTTTTGGGTCCCAGAAGCGATCTGTACATGTCTAGACTGTGCTAGAAAATTTTCAATTTTCAGGTATAAAAAATGCTAAAACACATTTTTTGGGCCCAAAAAGTCGATTTGTGCATGCATCTTCGATACCCGTTTATATCCCAAATTTAGCCTAAAAACACCGAAAAAGCAAGTTTTTTCGGTCTCAGAAGCGATTTGTATATGACTTGTCTACACTGTGCTAGAAAATTTTCAATTTACAGGCCAAAAAATGTTAAAACTCGGTTTTTTGGCCCAAAAAGTCGATTTGTGCATGTATCTTAGGTACCCGTTTATATCCCAAATTTAGCCTAAAAACACCGAAAAATCGAGTTTTTTGGGTCTCAGAAGCGATTTGTACTTGTCTACACTTCGCTAGAAAATTTTCAATTTTCAGGCAAAAAAAATGCTAAAACACGTTTTTTTGGCCCAAAAAGTCGATTTGTGCATGCATCTTCGATACCCGTTTATATCCCAAATTTAGCCTAAAAACACCGAAAAATCGAGTTTTTTGGGTCTCAGGAGCGATTTGTACATGTCAACACTGTTCTAGAAAATTTTCAGTTTTCAGGCCAAAAAAAATGCTAGGACACGTTTTTTGGGCCCAAATAGTCGATTTGTGCATGTATCTACGATACCCATTTATATCCCAAATTAAGCCTAAAAACACCGAAAAATCGAGTTTTTTGGGTATCAGAAGCGATTTATGCATGTCTACACTGTGTTAGAAAATTTTCAATTTTCAGGCAAAAAAAATGTTCTAAAACTCGGTTTTTGGGCCCAAAAAGTTGATTTGTGCATGCATCTTCGATACCCGTTTATATCCAAAATTTAACCTAAAAACACCTCAAATTCGAGTTTTTTGGGTCTCAGAAGCGATTTGTACATGTCTAGACTGTGCTAAAAAATTTTCAATTTTCAGGTAAAAAAAATGCTAAAACACATTTTTTGGGCCCAAAAAGTCGATATGTGCATGCATCTTCAATACCCGTTTATATCCCAAATTTAGCCTAAAAACACCGAAAAAGCAAGTTTTTTTGGTCTCAGAAGCGATTTGTATATGACTTGTCTACACTGTGCTAGAAAATTTTCAATTTACTGGCCAAAAAATGTTAAAACACGTTTTTTTGGCCCAAAAAGTCGATTTGTGCATGTATCTTAGGTACCCGTTTATATCCCAAATTTAGCCTAAAAACACCGAAAAATCGAGTTTTTTGGGTCTCAGAAGCGATTTGTACTTGTCTACACTTCGCTAGAAAATTTTCAATTTTCAGGCAAAAAAAATGCTAAAACACGTTTTTTGGGCCCAAAAAGTCGATTTGTGCATGCATCTTCGATACCCATTTACATCCCAAATTATGCCTAAAAACACAGAAAAATCGAGTTTTTTGGGTCTCAGAAGCGATTTGTACATGTCAACACTGTTCTAGAAAATTTTCAGTTTTCAGGCCAAAAAAAATGCTAGGACACGTTTTTTGGGCCCAAATAGTCGATTTGTGCATGTATCTACGATACCCATTTATATCCCAAATTAAGCCTAAAAACACCGAAAAATCGAGTTTTTTGGGTATCAGAAGCGATTTGTACATGTCTACACTGTGCTAGAAAATTTTCAATTTTCAGGCAAAAAAAATGCTAAAACACGTTTTTTGGACCCAAAAAGTGGATTTGTGCATGCATCTTCGGTACACGTTTATATTCCAAATTTAGCCTAAAAACACCAAAAAATCGAGTTTTTTGGGTCTCAGAAGCGATTTATACATGTCTACACTGTGTTAGAAAATTTTCAATTTTCAGGCAAAAAAAATGTTCTAAAACTCGGTTTTTGGGCCCAAAAAGTTGATTTGTGCATGCATCTTCGATACCCATTTATATCCCAAATTTAGCCTAAGAACACCGAATAAAAGAGTTTTTTTGGTCTCTGAAGCGATTTGTACATGTCTACACTGTGCTAGAAAAATTTCAATTTTCAGGCAAAAAAAAAAATAAAAAACGTTTTTTAGGCCCAAAAAGTCGATTTGTGCATGCATCTTCGATACCCGTTTATATCCCAAATTTAGCCAAAAAACACCGAAAAATCAAGTTTTTTCGGTCTCAGAAGCAATTTGTATATGTCTACACTGTGCTAGAAAATTTTCAATTTTCAGGCAAAAAAATTGCTAAAACATGTTTTTTGGGCCCAAAAAGTCGATTTGTGCATGCATCTTCGATACCCGTTTATATCCCAAATTTAGCCAAAAAACACCGAAAAATCAAGTTTTTTCGGTCTCAGAAGCAATTTGTATATGTCTACACTGTGCTAGAAAATTTTCAATTTTCAGGCAAAAAAATTGCTAAAACATGTTTTTTGGGCCCAAAAAGTCGATTTGTGCATGCATCTTCGATACCCATTTATATCCCAAATTAAGCCTAAAAACACCGAAAAATCGAGTTTTTTGGGTCTCCGAAGCGATTTGTACATGTCTACACTGTGCTAGAAAATTTTCAATTTACAGGCCAAAAAAAGGCTAAAACACGTTTTTTGGACCCAAAAAGTCGATTTGTGCATGCATCTTCGGTACCCGTTTATATTCCAAATTTAGCCTAATAACAACAAAAAATCGAGTTTTTTGGGTCCCAGAAGCGATCTGCACATGTCTACATTGTGCTAGTAAATTTTCAATTTATAGGCCAAATAATGCTAAAACACGTTTTTTGGGCACAAAAAGTCGATTTGTGCATGCATCTTCGGTACACGTTTATATCCCAAATTTAGCCTAAAAACACCGAAAATTCTATTTTTTTGGGTCCCAGAAGCGATCTGTACATGTCTAGACTGTGCTAGAAAATTTTCAATTTTCAGGTATAAAAAATGCTAAAACACATTTTTTGGGCCCAAAAAGTCGATTTGTGCATGCATCTTCGATACCCGTTTATATCCCAAATTTAGCCTAAAAACACCGAAAAAGCAAGTTTTTTCGGTCTCAGAAGCGATTTGTATATGACTTGTCTACACTGTGCTAGAAAATTTTCAATTTACAGGCCAAAAAATGTTAAAACTCGGTTTTTTGGCCCAAAAAGTCGATTTGTGCATGTATCTTAGGTACCCGTTTATATCCCAAATTTAGCCTAAAAACACCGAAAAATCGAGTTTTTTGGGTCTCAGAAGCGATTTGTACTTGTCTACACTTCGCTAGAAAATTTTCAATTTTCAGGCAAAAAAAATGCTAAAACACGTTTTTTTGGCCCAAAAAGTCGATTTGTGCATGCATCTTCGATACCCGTTTATATCCCAAATTTAGCCTAAAAACACCGAAAAATCGAGTTTTTTGGGTCTCAGGAGCGATTTGTACATGTCAACACTGTTCTAGAAAATTTTCAGTTTTCAGGCCAAAAAAAATGCTAGGACACGTTTTTTGGGCCCAAATAGTCGATTTGTGCATGTATCTACGATACCCATTTATATCCCAAATTAAGCCTAAAAACACCGAAAAATCGAGTTTTTTGGGTATCAGAAGCGATTTATGCATGTCTACACTGTGTTAGAAAATTTTCAATTTTCAGGCAAAAAAAATGTTCTAAAACTCGGTTTTTGGGCCCAAAAAGTTGATTTGTGCATGCATCTTCGATACCCGTTTATATCCAAAATTTAACCTAAAAACACCTCAAATTCGAGTTTTTTGGGTCTCAGAAGCGATTTGTACATGTCTACACTGTGCTAGAAAATTTTCAATTTACAGGCCAAAAAAAATTTAAAACACGTATTTTGGGCACAAAAAGTCGATTTGTGCATGCATCTTCGATACCCATTTATATCTCATATTTAGCCTAAAAACACCGAAAATTCTATTTTTTTGGGTCCCAGAAGCGATCTGTACATGTCTAGACTGTGCTAGAAAATTTTCAATTTTCAGGTAAAAAAAATGCTAAAACACATTTTTTGGGCCCAAAAAGTCGATATGTGCATGCATCTTCAATACCCGTTTATATCCCAAATTTAGCCTAAAAACACCGAAAAAGCAAGTTTTTTTGGTCTCAGAAGCGATTTGTATATGACTTGTCTACACTGTGCTAGAAAATTTTCAATTTACTGGCCAAAAAATGTTAAAACACGTTTTTTTGGCCCAAAAAGTCGATTTGTGCATGTATCTTAGGTACCCGTTTATATCCCAAATTTAGCCTAAAAACACCGAAAAATCGAGTTTTTTGGGTCTCAGAAGCGATTTGTACTTGTCTACACTTCGCTAGAAAATTTTCAATTTTCAGGCAAAAAAAATGCTAAAACACGTTTTTTGGGCCCAAAAAGTCGATTTGTGCATGCATCTTCGATACCCATTTACATCCCAAATTATGCCTAAAAACACAGAAAAATCGAGTTTTTTGGGTCTCAGGAGCGATTTGTACATGTCAACACTGTTCTAGAAAATTTTCAGTTTTCAGGCCAAAAAAAATGCTAGGACACGTTTTTTGGGCCCAAATAGTCGATTTGTGCATGTATCTACGATACCCATTTATATCCCAAATTAAGCCTAAAAACACCGAAAAATCGAGTTTTTTGGGTATCAGAAGCGATTTGTACATGTCTACACTGTGCTAGAAAATTTTCAATTTTCAGGCAAAAAAAATGCTAAAACACGTTTTTTGGACCCAAAAAGTGGATTTGTGCATGCATCTTCGGTACCCGTTTATATTCCAAATTTAGCCTAAAAACACCAAAAAATCGAGTTTTTTGGGTCTCAGAAGCGATTTATACATGTCTACACTGTGTTAGAAAATTTTCAATTTTCAGGCAAAAAAAATGTTCTAAAACTCGGTTTTTGGGCCCAAAAAGTTGATTTGTGCATGCATCTTCGATACCCATTTATATCCCAAATTTAGCCTAAGAACACCGAATAAAAGAGTTTTTTTGGTCTCTGAAGCGATTTGTACATGTCTACACTGTGCTAGAAAAATTTCAATTTTCAGGCAAAAAAAAAATTAAAAAACGTTTTTTAGGCCCAAAAAGTCGATTTGTGCATGCATCTTCGATACCCGTTTATATCCCAAATTTAGCCAAAAAACACCGAAAAATCAAGTTTTTTCGGTCTCAGAAGCAATTTGTATATGTCTACACTGTGCTAGAAAATTTTCAATTTTCAGGCAAAAAAATTGCTAAAACATGTTTTTTGGGCCCAAAAAGTCGATTTGTGCATGCATCTTCGATACCCATTTATATCCCAAATTAAGCCTAAAAACACCGAAAAATCGAGTTTTTTGGGTCTCAGAAGCGATTTGTACATGTCTACACTGTGCTAGAATTTTTTTAATTTTCAGCCAAAAAAATGCTAAAACACGTTTTTTGGGCCCAAAAAGTCCATTTGTGTATGCATCTTCGATACCCGTTTATATCCCAAATTTAACCTAAAAACACCGAAAAATCAATTTTTTTGGGTCTCCGAAGCGATTTGTACATGTCTACACTGTGCTAGAAAATTTTCAATTTACAGGCCAAAAAAAGGCTAAAACACGTTTTTTGGACCCAAAAAGTCGATTTGTGCATGCATCTTCGGTACCCGTTTATATTCCAAATTTAGCCTAATAACAACAAAAAATCGAGTTTTTTGGGTCCCAGAAGCGATCTGCACATGTCTACATTGTGCTAGTAAATTTTCAATTTATAGGCCAAATAATGCTAAAACACGTTTTTTGGGCACAAAAAGTCGATTTGTGCATGCATCTTCGGTACACGTTTATATCCCAAATTTAGCCTAAAAACACCGAAAATTCGAGTTTTTTGGGTCTCAGAAACGATTTGTACATGTCTACACTGTGGTAGACAATTTTCAATTTTCAGGCAAAAAAAATGCTAAAACACGTTTTTTGGGACCAAAAAGTCGATTTGTGCATGCATCTTCGATACGCGTTTATATTCCAAATTTAGCCTAAAAACACCGAAAAATCGAGTTTTTTAGGTCTCAGAAGCGATTTGTACATGTCTACACTGTGCTAGAAAATTTTCAATTTTCAGGCAAAAATAATGCTAAAACACGTTTTTTGGGACCAAAAAGTCGATTTGTGCATGCATCTTCGATACCCGTTTATATCCCAAATTTAGCCTAAAATCACCGAAAAATCAAGTTTTTTCGGTCTCAGAAGCAATTTGTATATGTCTACACTGTGCTAGAAAATTTTCAATTTTCAGGCAAAAAAAATGGTAAAACATGTTTTTTGGGCCCAAAAAGTCGATTTGTGCATGCATCTTCGATACCCATTTATATCCCAAATTAAGCCTAAAAACACCGAAAAATCTAGTTTTTTGGGTCTCAGAAGCGATTTGTACATGTCTACACTGTGCTAGAATTTTTTTAATTTTCAGCCAAAAAAATGCTAAAACACATTTTTTGGGTCCAAAAAGTCCATTTGTGTATGCATCTTCGATACCCGTTTATATCCCAAATTTAGCCTAAAAACACCGAAAAATCAAATTTTTTGGGTCTCCAAAGCGATTTGTACATGTCTACACTGTGCTAGAAAATTTTCAATTTACAGGCCAAAAAAAGGCTAAAACACGTTTTTTGGACCCAAAAAGTCGATTTGTGCATGCATCTTCGGTACCCGTTTATATTCCAAATTTAGCCTAATAACAACAAAAAATCGAGTTTTTTGGGTCCCAGAAGCGATCTGTACATGTCTACATTGTGCTAGAAAATTTTCAATTTTCAGGCAAAAAAATGCTAAAACACGTTTTTTGGGCCCAAAAAGTCGATTTGTGCATGCATCTTCGGTACACGTTTATATTCCAAATTTAGCCTAAAAACACCGAAAAATCGAGTTTTTTAGGTCTCAGAAGCGATTTGTACATGTCTACACTGTGCTAGAAAATTTTCAATTTTCAGGCAAATATAATGCTAAAATACGTTTTTTGGGCCCAAAAAGTCGATTTGTGCATGCATCTTCGATACCCGTTTATATCCCAAATTTAGCCTAAAAACACCGAAAAATCAAGTTTTTTCGGTTTCAGAAGCAATTTGTATATGTCTACACTGTGCTAGAAAATTTTCAATTTTCAGGCAAAAAAAATGCTAAAACATGTTTTTTGGGCCCAAAAAGTCGATTTGTGCATGCATCTTCGGTACCCGTTTATATTCCAAATTTAGCCTAATAACAACAAAAAATCGAGTTTTTTGGGTCTCAGAAACGATTTGTACATGTCTACACTGTGGTAGACAATTTTCAATTTTCAGGCAAAAAAAATGCTAAAACACGTTTTTTGGGACCAAAAAGTCGATTTGTGCATGCATCTTCGATACCCGTTTATATCCCAAATTTAGCCTAAAAACAGCCAAAAAATCAAGTTTTTTGCGTCTCAGAAGCGATTTGTGCATGTCTACACTGTGTTAGAAAATTTTCAATTTACAGGCCAAAAAAATTTTAAAACACGTTTTTTTGGCCCAAAAAGTCGATTTGTGCATGCATCTTCGATACCCGTTTATATCTCAAATTTAGCCCAAAAACACCGAAAAATCGAGTTTTATGGGTCTCAGAAGCGATTTATATGTGTCTACACTGTGCTAGAAAATTTTCACTTTTCAGGCAAAAAAAATGATAAAACACGTTTTTGGGCCCAAAAAGTCGATTTGTGCATGCATCTTCGATACCCGTTTATATCTCCACTTTAGCTTAAAAACAAAGAAAAATAGAGTTTTTTGGGTCTCAGAAGCGATTTGTACTTGTCTACACTGTGCGAGAAAAATTTCAATTTTCAGGCAAAAAAAATGCTAAAACACGTTTTTTGGTCCCAAAATGTCGATTTGTGTATGCATCTTTGATACCCATTTATATCCCAAATTTAGCCTAACAACACCGAAAAATCGAGTTTTTTAGGTCTCAGAAGCGATTTGTACATGTCTACACTGTGCTAGAAAATTTACAATTTACAGGCAAAAATAATGCTAAAACACGTTTTTTGGGCCCAAAAAGTCGATTTGTGGAAGCATCTTCGATACCTATTTATATTCAAAATTTAGCCTAAAAACACCGAAAAATCGAGTTTTTTGGGACTCAGAAGCGATTTATAGATGTCTACACTGTGCTAGAAAATTTTCAATTTTCAGGCAAAAAAAATGCTAAAACACGTTATTTGGGCCCAAAAAGTAGATTTGTGCATGCATCTTCGATACCCGTTTATATCCCAAATTTACCCAAAAAACACCGAAAATTCGAGTTTTTTTTGTCGCTGAAACGATTTGTACATGTCTATACTGTGCTAGAAAATTTTCAATTTACAGGCCAAAAAAATGTTAAAACACGTGTTTTGGGCCCAAACAGTCGATTTGTGCATGCATCTTCGATACCCGTTTATATCCAAAATTTAGCCTAAAAACAGCCAAAAAATCAAGTTTTGTGCGTCTCAGAAGCGATTTGTGCATGTTTACACTGTGCTAGAAAATTTTCAATTTACATGCCAAAAAAACTTTAAAACACGTTTTTTGGGCCCAAAAAGTCGATTTGTGCATATATCTTCGATACCCGTTTATATCCCAAATTTAGCCTAAAAACACCAAAAATTCGAGTTTTTTTGGGTTTCAGAAGCTATTTGTACATGTCTACACTGTGCTAGAAAATTTTCAATTTACAGGCCATAAAAATGTTAAAAAACGTTTTTTGGGCCCAAAAAGTCGATTTGTGCATGCATCTTCGATACGCGTTTATATTCCAAATTTAGCCTAAAAACACCGAAAAAACGAGTTTTTTGGGTCACAGAAGCGTTTTGTACATGTCTACACTGTGCTAGAAAATTTTCAATTTTCAGGCCAAATAAATGTTAAAACACGTGTTTTGGGCCCAAACAGTCGATTTGTGCATGCATCTTCGATACCCGTTTATATCCAAAATTTAGCCTAAAAACAGCCAAAAAATCAAGTTTTTTGCGTCTCAGAAGCGATTTGTGCATGTTTACACTGTGCTAGAAAATTTTCAATTTACAGGCCAAAAAAAATTTAAAACACGTTTTTTTGGCCCAAAAAGTCGATTTGTGCATGTATCTTCGATACCCGTTTATATCCCCACTTTAGCTTAAAAACAAAGAAAAATCGAGTTTTTTGGGTCTCAGAAGCGATTTGTACATGTCTACACTGTGCGAGAAAAATTTCAATTTTCAGGCAAAAAAAATGCTAAAACACGTTTTTTGGTCCCAAAAAGTCGATTTGTGTATGCATCTTTGATACCCATTTATATCCCAAATTTAGCCTAGCAACACCGAAAAATCGAGTTTTTTGGGTCTCAGAAGCGATTTGTACATGTCTACACTGTGCTAGAAAATTTTCAATTTACAGGCCAAAAAAATGCTAAAACACGTGTTTTGGACCCAAAAAGTCGATTTGTGCATGCATCTTCGGTACACGTTTATATCCCAAATTTAGCCTAAGAACTCCGAAAATTCGAGTTTTTTGGGTCTCAGAAGCGATTTGTACATGTCTACACTGTGCTAGACAATTTTCAATTTTCAGGCCAAAAAATGCTAAAACACGTTTTTTGGGACCAAAAAGTCGATTTGTGCATGCATCTTCGATACCCGTTTATATTCCAAATTTAGCCTAAAAACACCGAAAAAGCGAGAGTTTTGGGTCTCAGAAGCGATTTGTACATGTCTACACTGTGCTAGAAAATTTACAATTTACAGGCAAAAATAATGCTAAAACACGTTTTTTGGGCCCAAAAAGTCGATTTGTGGATGCATATTCGATACCTATTTATATCCAAAATTTAGCCTAAAAACACCGAAAAATCGAGTTTTTTGGGTCTCAGAAGCGATTTATAGATGTCTACACTGTGCTAGAAAATTTTCAATTTTCAGGCAAAAAAAATGCTAAAACACGTTTTTTGGACCCAAAAAGTAGATTTGTGCATGCATCTTCGATACCCGTTTATATCCCAAATTTACCCTAAAAACACCGAAAAATCGAGTTTTTTTTGTCGCTGAAACGATTTGTACATGTCTACACTGTGCTAGAAAATTTTCAATTTACAGGCCAAAAAAATGTTAAAACACGTGTTTTGGGCCCAAACAGTCGATTTGTGCATGCATCTTCGATACCCGTTTATATCCAAAATTTAGCCTAAAAACAGCCAAAAAATCAAGTTTTGTGCGTCTCAGAAGCGATTTGTGCATGTCTACACTGTGCTAGAAAATTTTCAATTTACATGCCAAAAAAACTTTAAAACACGTTTTTTGGGCCCAAAAAGTCGATTTGTGCATATATCTTCGATACCCGTTTATATCCCAAATTTAGCCTAAAAACACCAAAAATTCGAGTTTTTTTGGGTCTCAGAAGCTATTTGTACATGTCTACACTGTGCTAGAAAATTTTCAATTTACAGGCCATAAAAATGTTAAAAAACGTTTTTTGGGCCCAAAAAGTCGATTTGTGCATGCATCTTCGATACGCGTTTATATTCCAAATTTAGCCTAAAAACATCGAAAAAACGAGTTTTTTGGGTCACAGAAGCGTTTTGTACATGTCTACACTGTGCTAGAAAATTTTCAATTTTCAGGCCAAATAAATGTTAAAACACGTGTTTTGGGCCCAAACAGTCGATTTGTGCATGCATCTTCGATACCCGTTTATATCCCAAATTTAGCCTAAAAACAGCCAAAAAATCAAGTTTTTTGCGTCTCAGAAGCGATTTGTGCATGTTTACACTGTGCTAGAAAATTTTCAATTTACAGACCAAAAAAAATTTAAAACACGTTTTTTTGGCCCAAAAAGTCGATTTGTGCATGTATCTTCGATACCCGTTTATATCCCCACTTTAGCTTAAAAACAAAGAAAAATCGAGTTTTTTGGGTCTCAGAAGCGATTTGTACATGTCTACACTGTGCGAGAAAAATTTCAATTTTCAGGCAAAAAAAATGCTAAAACACGTTTTTTAGTCACAAAAAGTCGATTTGTGTATGCATCTTTGATACCCATTTATATCCCAAATTTAGCCTAGCAACACCGAAAAATCAAGTTTTTTGGGTCTCAGAAGCGATTTGTACATGTCTACACTGTGCGAGAAAATTTTCAATTTACAGGCCAAATAAATGCTAAAACACGTTTTTTGGGCCCAATAAGTCGATTTGTGCATGCATCTTCGGTACACGTTTATATCCCAACTTTAGCCTAAAAACTCCGAAAACTCGAGTTTTTTGGGTCTCAGAAGCAATTTGTACATGTCTACACTGTGCTAGACAATTTTCAATTTTCAGGCAAAAAAATGCTAAAACACGTTTTTTGGGACCAAAAAGTCGATTTGTGCATGTATCTTCGATACCCGTTTATATTCCAAATTTAGCCTAAAAACACCGAAAAAGCGAGAGTTTTGGGTGTCAGAAGCGATTTGTATATGTCTACACGGTGCTAGAAAATTTACAATTTACAGGCAAAAATAATGCTAAAACACGTTTTTTGGGCCCCAAAAGTCGATTTGTGGATGCATCTTCGATACCTATTTATATCCCAAATTTAGCATTAAAACAGCCAAAAAATCAAGTTTTTTGCGTCTCAGAAGCGATTTGTGCATGTCTACACTGTGCTAGAAAATTTTCAATTTACATGCCAAAAAAATTTTAAAACACGTTTTTTTGGCCCAAAAAGTCGATTTGTGCATGCATCTTCGATACCCGTTTATATCTCAAATTTAGCCCAAAAACACCGAAAAATCGAGTTTTATGGGTCTCAGAAGCGATTTATAGATGTCTACACTGTGCTAGAAAATTTTCACTTTTCAGGCAAAAAAAATGCTAAAACACGTTTTTGGGCCCAAAAAGTCGATTTGTGCATGCATCTTCGATACCCGTTTATATCCCCACTTTAGCTTAAAAACAAAGAAAAATCGAGTTTTTTGGGTCTCAGAAGCGATTTGTACTTGTCTACACTGTGCGAGAAAAATTTCAATTTTCAGGCAAACAAAATGCTAAAACACGTTTTTTGGTCACAAAAAGTCGATTTGTGTATGCATCTTTGATACCCATTTATATCCCAAATTTAGCCTAGCAACACCGAAAAATCGAGTTTTGGGGGTCTCAGAAGCGATTTGTACATGTCTACACTGTGCTAGAAAAATTTCAATTTACAGGCCAAATAAATGCTAAAACACGTTTTTTGGGCCCAAAAAGTCGATTTGTGCATGCATCTTCGGTACCCGTTTATACCCCAAATTTAGCCTAAAAACACCGAAAAAGCGAGAGTTTTGGGTCTCAGAAGCGATTTGTACATGTCTACACTGTGCTAGAAATTTTCAATTTACAGGCAAAAATAATGCTAAAACACGTTTTTTGGGCCCAAAAAGTCGATTTGTGGATGCATCTTCGATACCTATTTATATCCAAAATTTAGCCTAGAAACACCGAAAAATCGAGTTTTTTGGGTCTCAGAAGCGATTTATAGATGTCTACACTGTGCTAGAAAATTTTCAATTTTCAGGCAAAAAAAATGCTAAAACACGTTTTTTGGGCCCAAAAAGTAGATTTGTGCATGCATCTTCGATACCCGTTTATATCCCAAATTTACCTTAAAAGCACCGAAAATTCGAGTTTTTTTTGTGGCTGAAACGATTTGTACATGTCTACACTGTGCAAGAAAATTTTCAATTTACAGGCTAAAAAAATGTTAAAACACGTGTTTTGGGCCCAAACAGTCGATTTGTGCATGCATCTTCGATACCCGTTTATATCCAAAATTTAGCCTAAAAACAGCCAAAAAAACAAGTTTTTTGCGTCTCAGAAGCGATTTGTGCATGTCTACACTGTGCTAGAAAATTTTCAATTTACATCCCAAAAAAACTTTAAAACACGTTTTTTGGGCCCAAAAAGTCGATTTGTGCATGCATCTTCGATACCCGTTTATATTCCAAATTTAGCCTAAAAACACCGAAAAAGCGAGAGTTTTGGGTCTCCAAAGCGATTTGTACATGTCTACACTGTGCTAGAAAATTTTCAATTTACAGGCCAAAAAAAGGCTAAAACACGTTTTTTGGACCCAAAAAGTCGATTTGTGCATGCATCTTCGGTACCCGTTTATATTCCAAATTTAGCCTAATAACAACAAAAAATCGAGTTTTTTGGGTCCCAGAAGCGATCTGTACATGTCTACATTGTGCTAGAAAATTTTCAATTTTCAGGCAAAAAAATGCTAAAACACGTTTTTTGGGCCCAAAAAGTCGATTTGTGCATGCATCTTCGATACGCGTTTATATTCCAAATGTAGCCTAAAAACACCGAAAAATCGAGTTTTTTAGGTCTCAGAAGCGATTTGTACATGTCTACACTGTGCTAGAAAATTTTCAATTTTCAGGCAAATATAATGCTAAAATATGTTTTTTGGGCCCAAAAAGTCGATTTGTGCATGCATCTTCGGTACCCGTTTATATTCCAAATTTAGCCTAATAACAACAAAAAATCGAGTTTTTTGGGTCCCAGAAGCGATCTGTACATGTCTACATTGTGCTAGAAAATTTTCAATTTACAGGCCAAATAAATGCTAAAACACGTTTTTTGGGCACAAAAAGTCGATTTCTGCATGCATCTTCGGTACACGTTTATATTCCAAATTTAGCCTAAAAACACCGAAAAATCGAGTTTTTTAGGTCTCAGAAGCGATTTGTACATGTCTACACTGTGCTAGAAAATTTTCAATTTACAGGCTAAAAAAATGTTAAAACACGTGTTTTGGGCCCAAACAGTCGATTTGTGCATGCATCTTCGATACCCGTTTATATCCAAAATTTAGCCTAAAAACAGCCAAAAAAACAAGTTTTTTGCGTCTCAGAAGCGATTTGTGCATGTCTACACTGTGCTAGAAAATTTTCAATTTACATCCCAAAAAAACTTTAAAACACGTTTTTTGGGCCCAAAAAGTCGATTTGTGCATGCATCTTCGATACCCGTTTATATTCCAAATTTAGCCTAAAAACACCGAAAAAGCGAGAGTTTTGGGTCTCCAAAGCGATTTGTACATGTCTACACTGTGCTAGAAAATTTTCAATTTACAGGCCAAAAAAAGGCTAAAACACGTTTTTTGGACCCAAAAAGTCGATTTGTGCATGCATCTTCGGTACCCGTTTATATTCCAAATTTAGCCTAATAACAACAAAAAATCGAGTTTTTTGGGTCCCAGAAGCGATCTGTACATGTCTACATTGTGCTAGAAAATTTTCAATTTTCAGGCAAAAAAATGCTAAAACACGTTTTTTGGGCCCAAAAAGTCGATTTGTGCATGCATCTTCGATACGCGTTTATATTCCAAATGTAGCCTAAAAACACCGAAAAATCGAGTTTTTTAGGTCTCAGAAGCGATTTGTACATGTCTACACTGTGCTAGAAAATTTTCAATTTTCAGGCAAATATAATGCTAAAATATGTTTTTTGGGCCCAAAAAGTCGATTTGTGCATGCATCTTCGGTACCCGTTTATATTCCAAATTTAGCCTAATAACAACAAAAAATCGAGTTTTTTGGGTCCCAGAAGCGATCTGTACATGTCTACATTGTGCTAGAAAATTTTCAATTTACAGGCCAAATAAATGCTAAAACACGTTTTTTGGGCACAAAAAGTCGATTTCTGCATGCATCTTCGGTACACGTTTATATTCCAAATTTAGCCTAAAAACACCGAAAAATCGAGTTTTTTAGGTCTCAGAAGCGATTTGTACATGTCTACACTGTGCTAGAAAATTTTCAATTTTCAGGCAAATATAATGCTAAAATACGTTTTTTGGGCCCAAAAAGTCGATTTGTGCATGCATCTTCGATACCCGTTTATATCCCAAATTTAGCCTAAAAACACCGAAAAATCAAGTTTTTTCGGTTTCAGAAGCAATTTGTATATGTCTACACTGTGCTAGAAAATTTTCAATTTTCAGGCAAAAAAAATGCTAAAACATGTTTTTTGGGCCCAAAAAGTCGATTTGTGCATGCATCTTCGGTACCCGTATATATTCCAAATTTAGCCTAATAACAACAAAAAATCGAGTTTTTTGGGTCTCAGAAACGATTTGTACATGTCTACACTGTGGTAGACAATTTTCAATTTTCAGGCAAAAAAAATGCTAAAACACGTTTTTTGGGACCAAAAAGTCGATTTGTGCATGCATCTTCGATACCCGTTTATATCCCAAATTTAGCCTAAAAACAGCCAAAAAATCAAGTTTTTTGCGTCTCAGAAGCGATTTGTGCATGTCTACACTGTGTTAGAAAATTTTCAATTTACAGGCCAAAAAAATTTTAAAACACGTTTTTTTGGCCCAAAAAGTCGATTTGTGCATGCATCTTCGATACCCGTTTATATCTCAAATTTAGCCCAAAAACACCGAAAAATCGAGTTTTATGGGTCTCAGAAGCGATTTATATGTGTCTACACTGTGCTAGAAAATTTTCACTTTTCAGGCAAAAAAAATGATAAAACACGTTTTTGGGCCCAAAAAGTCGATTTGTGCATGCATCTTCGATACCCGTTTATATCTCCACTTTAGCTTAAAAACAAAGAAAAATAGAGTTTTTTGGGTCTCAGAAGCGATTTGTACTTGTCTACACTGTGCGAGAAAAATTTCAATTTTCAGGCAAAAAAAATGCTAAAACACGTTTTTTGGTCCCAAAATGTCGATTTGTGTATGCATCTTTGATACCCATTTATATCCCAAATTTAGCCTAACAACACCGAAAAATCGAGTTTTTTAGGTCTCAGAAGCGATTTGTACATGTCTACACTGTGCTAGAAAATTTACAATTTACAGGCAAAAATAATGCTAAAACACGTTTTTTGGGCCCAAAAAGTCGATTTGTGGAAGCATCTTCGATACCTATTTATATTCAAAATTTAGCCTAAAAACACCGAAAAATCGAGTTTTTTGGGTCTCAGAAGCGATTTATAGATGTCTACACTGTGCTAGAAAATTTTCAATTTTCAGGCAAAAAAAATGCTAAAACACGTTATTTGGGCCCAAAAAGTAGATTTGTGCATGCATCTTCGATACCCGTTTATATCCCAAATTTACCCAAAAAACACCGAAAATTCGAGTTTTTTTTGTCGCTGAAACGATTTGTACATGTCTATACTGTGCTAGAAAATTTTCAATTTACAGGCCAAAAAAATGTTAAAACACGTGTTTTGGGCCCAAACAGTCGATTTGTGCATGCATCTTCGATACCCGTTTATATCCAAAATTTAGCCTAAAAACAGCCAAAAAATCAAGTTTTGTGCGTCTCAGAAGCGATTTGTGCATGTTTACACTGTGCTAGAAAATTTTCAATTTACATGCCAAAAAAACTTTAAAACACGTTTTTTGGGCCCAAAAAGTCGATTTGTGCATATATCTTAGATACCCGTTTATATCCCAAATTTAGCCTAAAAACACCAAAAATTCGAGTTTTTTTGGGTCTCAGAAGCTATTTGTACATGTCTACACTGTGCTAAAAAATTTTCAATTTACAGGCCATAAAAATGTTAAAAAACGTTTTTTGGGCCCAAAAAGTCGATTTGTGCATGCATCTTCGATACGCGTTTATATTCCAAATTTAGCCTAAAAACACCGAAAAAACGAGTTTTTTGGGTCACAGAAGCGTTTTGTACATGTCTACACTGTGCTAGAAAATTTTCAATTTTCAGGCCAAATAAATGTTAAAACACGTGTTTTGGGCCCAAACAGTCGATTTGTGCATGCATCTTCGATACCCGTTTATATCCAAAATTTAGCCTAAAAACAGCCAAAAAATCAAGTTTTTTGCGTCTCAGAAGCGATTTGTGCATGTTTACACTGTGCTAGAAAATTTTCAATTTACAGGCCAAAAAAAATTTAAAACACGTTTTTTTGGCCCAAAAAGTCGATTTGTGCATGTATCTTCGATACCCGTTTATATCCCCACTTTAGCTTAAAAACAAAGAAAAATCGAGTTTTTTGGGTCTCAGAAGCGATTTGTACATGTCTACACTGTGCGAGAAAAATTTCAATTTTCAGGCAAAAAAAATGCTAAAAAACGTTTTTTGGTCCCAAAAAGTCGATTTGTGTATGCATCTTTGATACCCATTTATATCCCAAATTTAGCCTAGCAACACCGAAAAATCGAGTTTTTTGGGTCTCAGAAGCGATTTGTACATGTCTACACTGTGCTAGAAAATTTTCAATTTACAGGCCAAAAAAATGCTAAAACACGTGTTTTGGACCCAAAAAGTCGATTTGTGCATGCATCTTCGGTACACGTTTATATCCCAAATTTAGCCTAAGAACTCCGAAAATTCGAGTTTTTTGGGTCTCAGAAGCGATTTGTACATGTCTACACTGTGCTAGACAATTTTCAATTTTCAGGCCAAAAAATGCTAAAACACGTTTTTTGGGACCAAAAAGTCGATTTGTGCATGCATCTTCGATACCCGTTTATATTCCAAATTTAGCCTAAAAACACCGAAAAAGCGAGAGTTTTGGGTCTCAGAAGCGATTTGTACATGTCTACACTGTGCTAGAAAATTTACAATTTACAGGCAAAAATAATGCTAAAACACGTTTTTTGGGCCCAAAAAGTCGATTTGTGGATGCATATTCGATACCTATTTATATCCAAAATTTAGCCTAAAAACACCGAAAAATCGAGTTTTTTGGGTCTCAGAAGCGATTTATAGATGTCTACACTGTGCTAGAAAATTTTCAATTTTCAGGCAAAAAAAATGCTAAAACACGTTTTTTGGACCCAAAAAGTAGATTTGTGCATGCATCTTCGATACCCGTTTATATCCCAAATTTACCCTAAAAACACCGAAAAATCGAGTTTTTTTTGTCGCTGAAACGATTTGTACATGTCTACACTGTGCTAGAAAATTTTCAATTTACAGGCCAAAAAAATGTTAAAACACGTGTTTTGGACCCAAACAGTCGATTTGTGCATGCATCTTCGATACCCGTTTATATCCAAAATTTAGCCTAAAAACAGCCAAAAAATCAAGTTTTGTGCGTCTCAGAAGCGATTTGTGCATGTCTACACTGTGCTAGAAAATTTTCAATTTACATGCCAAAAAAACTTTAAAACACGTTTTTTGGGCCCAAAAAGTCGATTTGTGCATATATCTTCGATACCCGTTTATATCCCAAATTTAGCCTAAAAACACCAAAAATTCGAGTTTTTTTGGGTCTCAGAAGCTATTTGTACATGTCTACACTGTGCTAGAAAATTTTCAATTTACAGGCCATAAAAATGTTAAAAAACGTTTTTTGGGCCCAAAAAGTCGATTTGTGCATGCATCTTCGATACGCGTTTATATTCCAAATTTAGCCTAAAAACATCGAAAAAACGAGTTTTTTGGGTCACAGAAGCGTTTTGTACATGTCTACACTGTGCTAGAAAATTTTCAATTTTCAGGCCAAATAAATGTTAAAACACGTGTTTTGGGCCCAAACAGTCGATTTGTGCATGCATCTTCGATACCCGTTTATATCCCAAATTTAGCCTAAAAACAGCCAAAAAATCAAGTTTTTTGCGTCTCAGAAGCGATTTGTGCATGTTTACACTGTGCTAGAAAATTTTCAATTTACAGACCAAAAAAAATTTAAAACACGTTTTTTTGGCCCAAAAAGTCGATTTGTGCATGTATCTTCGATACCCGTTTATATCCCCACTTTAGCTTAAAAACAAAGAAAAATCGAGTTTTTTGGGTCTCAGAAGCGATTTGTACATGTCTACACTGTGCGAGAAAAATTTCAATTTTCAGGCAAAAAAAATGCTAAAACACGTTTTTTAGTCACAAAAAGTCGATTTGTGTATGCATCTTTGATACCCATTTATATCCCAAATTTAGCCTAGCAACACCGAAAAACCAAGTTTTTTGGGTCTCAGAAGCGATTTGTACATGTCTACACTGTGCGAGAAAATTTTCAATTTACAGGCCAAATAAATGCTAAAACACGTTTTTTGGGCCCAATAAGTCGATTTGTGCATGCATCTTCGGTACACGTTTATATCCCAACTTTAGCCTAAAAACTCCGAAAACTCGAGTTTTTTGGGTCTCAGAAGCAATTTGTACATGTCTACACTGTGCTAGACAATTTTCAATTTTCAGGCAAAAAAATGCTAAAACACGTTTTTTGGGACCAAAAAGTCGATTTGTGCATGTATCTTCGATACCCGTTTATATTCCAAATTTAGCCTAAAAACACCGAAAAAGCGAGAGTTTTGGGTCTCAGAAGCGATTTGTATATGTCTACACGGTGCTAGAAAATTTACAATTTACAGGCAAAAATAATGCTAAAACACGTTTTTTGGGCCCCAAAAGTCGATTTGTGGATGCATCTTCGATACCTATTTATATCCCAAATTTAGCATTAAAACAGCCAAAAAATCAATTTTTTTGCGTCTCAGAAGCGATTTGTGCATGTCTACACTGTGCTAGAAAATTTTCAATTTACATGCCAAAAAAATTTTAAAACACGTTTTTTTGGCCCAAAAAGTCGATTTGTGCATGCATCTTCGATACCCGTTTATATCTCAAATTTAGCCCAAAAACACCGAAAAATCGAGTTTTATGGGTCTCAGAAGCGATTTATAGATGTCTACACTGTGCTAGAAAATTTTCACTTTTCAGGCAAAAAAAATGCTAAAACACGTTTTTGGGCCCAAAAAGTCGATTTGTGCATGCATCTTCGATACCCGTTTATATCCCCACTTTAGCTTAAAAACAAAGAAAAATCGAGTTTTTTGGGTCTCAGAAGCGATTTGTACTTGTCTACACTGTGCGAGAAAAATTTCAATTTTCAGGCAAACAAAATGCTAAAACACGTTTTTTGGTCACAAAAAGTCGATTTGTGTATGCATCTTTGATACCCATTTATATCCCAAATTTAGCCTAGCAACACCGAAAAATCGAGTTTTGGGGATCTCAGAAGCGATTTGTACATGTCTACACTGTGCTAGAAAAATTTCACTTTTCAGGCAAAAAAAATGCTAAAACACGTTTTTGGGCCCAAAAAGTCGATTTGTGCATGCAT
The DNA here is from genome assembly GCA_034508575.1 of Petrolisthes manimaculis. Classification (NCBI taxonomy): domain Eukaryota; kingdom Metazoa; phylum Arthropoda; class Malacostraca; order Decapoda; family Porcellanidae; genus Petrolisthes; species Petrolisthes manimaculis. The sequence continues at coordinate 606,963 of JAWZYT010003427.1, forward strand.
CTTCGATACCCGTTTATATCCCCACTTTAGCCTAAAAGCACCGAAAAATCGAGTTTTTTGAGTCTCAGAAGCGATTTGTACTTGTCTTCACTTCTCTAGAAAATTTTCAATTTTCAGGCAAAAAAAATGCTAAAACACGTTTTTTGGGCCCAAAAAGTCGATTTGTGCATGCATCTTCGATACCCATTTATATCCCAAATTTAGCCTAAAAACTCCGAAAATTCGAGTTTTTTTGGTCTCAGAAGTGATTTGTACATGTCTACACTGTGCTAGACAATTTTCAATTTTCAGGCAAAAAAAATGCTAAAACACTTTTTTTGGACCCAAAAAGTCGATTTGTGCATGCATCTTCGGTACACGTTTATATCCCAAATTTAGCCTAAAAACACCGAAAAATCGAGTTTTTTGGGTATCAGAAGCGATTTGTACATGTCTACACTGTGCTAGAAAATTTACAATTTACAGGCAAAAATAATGCTAAAACACGTTTTTTGGGCCCAAAAAGTCGATTTGTGGATGCATCTTCGATACCTATTTATATCCAAAATTTAGCCTAAAAACACCGAAAAATCGAGTTTTTTGGGTCTCAGAAGCGATTTATAGATGTCTACACTGTGCTAGAAAATTGTCACTTTTCAGGCAAAAAAAATGCTAAAACACGTTTTTGGGCCCAAAAAGTCGATTTGTGCATGCATCTTCGATACCCGTTTATATCCCCACTTTAGCCTAAAAGCACCGAAAAATCGAGTTTTTTGGGTCTCAGAAGCGATTTGTACTTGTCTACACGTCTCTAGAAAATTTTCAATTTTCAGGCAAAATAAATGCTAAAACACGTTTTTTGGGCCCAAAAAGTCGATTTGTGTATGCATCTTTGATACCCATTAATATCCCAAATTTAGCCTAAAAACACCGAAAAATCGAGTTTTTTTGGTCGCAGAAGCGATTTGTACATGTCTACACTGTGCTAGAAAAATTTCAATTTACAGGCCAAATAAATGCTAAAACACGTTTTTTGGGCCCAAAAAGTCGATTTGTGCATGCATCTTCGGTACCCGTTTATATTCCAAATTTAGCCTAATAACAACAAAAAATCGAGTTTTTTGGGTCCCAGAAGCGATCTGTACATGTCTACACTGTGCTAGAAAATTTTCAATTTACAGGCAAATTAATGCTAAAACACGTTTTTTGGGCCCAAAAAGTCGATTTGTGCATGCATCTTCGATACCTATTTTTATCTCAAATTTAGCCTAATAACACCGAAAAATCGAGTTTTTTGGGTCTCCTAAGCGATTTATAGATGTCTACACTGTGCAAGAAAAATTTCACTTTTCAGGCAAAAAAAATGCTAAAACACGTTTTTCGGCCCAAAAAGTCGATTTGTGCATGCATCTTCGATACCCGTTTATATCCCCACTTTAGCCTAAAAGCTCCGAAAAATCGAGTTTTTTGGGTCTCAGAAGCGATTTGTACTTGTCTACACTTCTCTAGAAATTTTCAATTTTCAGGCAAAAAAAATGCTAAAACACGTTTTTGGGCCCAAAAAGTCGATTTGTGCATGCATCTTCGATACCCATTTATATCCCAAATTTAGCCTAAAAACTCCAAAAATTCGAGTTTTTTGGGTCTCAGAAGCGATTTGTACATGTCTACACTGTGCTAGACAATTTTCAATTTTCAGGCAAAAAAAATGCTAAAACACGTTTTTTGGACCCAAAAAGTCGATTTATGCATGCATCTTCGGTACACGTTTATATCCCAAATTTAGCCTAAAAACTCCGAAAAATAGAGTTTTTTGGGTCTCAGAAGCGATTTGTACATGTCTACACTGTGCTAGAAAATTTACAATTTACAGGCAAAAATAATGCTAAAACACGTTTTTTGGGCCCAAAAAGTCGATTTGTGGATGCATCTTCGATACCTATTTATATCCAAAATTTAGCCTAAAAACACCGAAAAATCGAGTTTTTTGGGTCTCCGAAGCGATTTATAGATGTCTACACTGTGCTAGAAAAATTTCACTTTTCAGGCAAAAAAAATGCTAAAACACGTTTTTGGGCCCAAAAAGTCGATTTGTGCATGCATCTTCGATACCCGTTTATATCCCCACTTTAGCCTAAAAGCACCGAAAAATCGAGTTTTTTGGGTCTCAGAAGCGATTTGTACTTGTCTACACGTCTCTAGAAAATTTTCAATTTTCAGGCAAAATAAATGCTAAAACACGTTTTTTGGGCCCAAAAAGTCGATTTGTGTATGCATCTTTGATACCCATTAATATCCCAAATTTAGCCTAAAAACACCGAAAAATCGAGTTTTTTTGGTCGCAGAAGCGATTTGTACATGTCTACACTGTGCTAGAAAAATTTCAATTTACAGGCCAAATAAATGCTAAAACACGTTTTTTGGGCCCAAAAAGTCGATTTGTGCATGCATCTTCGGTACCCGTTTATATTCCAAATTTAGCCTAATAACAACAAAAAATCGAGTTTTTTGGGTCCCAGAAGCGATCTGTACATGTCTACACTGTGCTAGAAAATTTTCAATTTACAGGCAAATTAATGCTAAAACACGTTTTTTGGGCCCAAAAAGTCGATTTGTGCATGCATCTTCGATACCTATTTTTATCTCAAATTTAGCCTAATAACACCGAAAAATCGAGTTTTTTGGGTCTCCGAAGCGATTTATAGATGTCTACACTGTGCAAGAAAAATTTCACTTTTCAGGCAAAAAAAATGCTAAAACACGTTTTTCGGCCCAAAAAGTCGATTTGTGCATGCATCTTCGATACCCGTTTATATCCCCACTTTAGCCTAAAAGCTCCGAAAAATCGAGTTTTTTGGGTCTCAGAAGCGATTTGTACTTGTCTACACGTCTCTAGAAAATTTTCAATTTTCAGGCAAAATAAATGCTAAAACACGTTTTTTGGGCCCAAAAAGTCGATTTGTGTATGCATCTTTGATACCCATTAATATCCCAAATTTAGCCTAAAAACACCGAAAAATCGAGTTTTTTTGGTCGCAGAAGCGATTTGTACATGTCTACACTGTGCTAGAAAAATTTCAATTTACAGGCCAAATAAATGCTAAAACACGTTTTTTGGGCCCAAAAAGTCGATTTGTGCATGCATCTTCGGTACCCGTTTATATTCCAAATTTAGCCTAATAACAACAAAAAATCGAGTTTTTTGGGTCCCAGAAGCGATCTGTACATGTCTACACTGTGCTAGAAAATTTTCAATTTACAGGCAAATTAATGCTAAAACACGTTTTTTGGGCCCAAAAAGTCGATTTGTGCATGCATCTTCGATACCTATTTTTATCTCAAATTTAGCCTAATAACACCGAAAAATCGAGTTTTTTGGGTCTCCGAAGCGATTTATAGATGTCTACACTGTGCAAGAAAAATTTCACTTTTCAGGCAAAAAAAATGCTAAAACACGTTTTTCGGCCCAAAAAGTCGATTTGTGCATGCATCTTCGATACCCGTTTATATCCCCACTTTAGCCTAAAAGCTCCGAAAAATCGAGTTTTTTGGGTCTCAGAAGCGATTTGTACTTGTCTACACTTCTCTAGAAATTTTCAATTTTCAGGCAAAAAAAATGCTAAAACACGTTTTTGGGCCCAAAAAGTCGATTTGTGCATGCATCTTCGATACCCATTTATATCCCAAATTTAGCCTAAAAACTCCAAAAATTCGAGTTTTTTGGGTCTCAGAAGCGATTTGTACATGTCTACACTGTGCTAGACAATTTTCAATTTTCAGGCAAAAAAAATGCTAAAACACGTTTTTTGGACCCAAAAAGTCGATTTATGCATGCATCTTCGGTACACGTTTATATCCCAAATTTAGCCTAAAAACTCCGAAAAATAGATTTTTTTGGGTCTCAGAAGCCATTTGTACATGTCTACACTGTGCTAGAAAATTTACAATTTACAGGCAAAAATAATGCTAAAACACGTTTTTTGGGCCCAAAAAGTCGATTTGTGGATGCATCTTCGATACCTATTTATATCCAAAATTTAGCCTAAAAACACCGAAAAATCGAGTTTTTTGGGTCTCCGAAGCGATTTATAGATGTCTACACTGTGCTAGAAAAATTTCACTTTTCAGGCAAAAAAAATGCTAAAACACGTTTTTGGGCCCAAAAAGTCAATTTGTGCATGCATCTTCGATACCTGTTTATATCCCCACTTTAGCCTAAAAACACCGTAAAATCGAGTTTTTTGGGTCTCAGAAGCGATTTGTACTTGTCTACACTTCTCTAGAAAATTTTCAATTTTCAGGCAAAAAAAATGCTAAAACACATTTTTTGGGCCCAGAAAGTCGATTTGTGCATGCATCTTTGATACCCATTTATATCCCAAATTTAGTCTAAAAACTCCGAAAATTCGAGTTTTTTGGGTCTCAGAAGCGATTTGTGCATGTCTACACTGTGCTAGAAAATTTTCAATTTACATGCCAAAAAAACTTTAAAACACGTTTTTTGGGCCCAAAAAGTCGATTTGTGCATGCATCTTCGGTACACGTTTATATCCCAAATTTAGCCTAAAAACACCGAAAATTCGAGTTTTTTGGGTCTCAGAAGCGATTTGTACATGTCTACACTGTGCTAGACAATTTTCAATTTTCAGGCAAAAAAAAATGCTAAAACACGTTTTTTGGGCCCAAAAAGTCGATTTGTGCATGCATCTTCGGTACCCGTTTATATTCCAAATTTAGCCTAATAACAACAAAAAATCGAGTTTTTTTGGTCTCAGAAGCGATTTGTACATGTCTACACTGTGCTAGAAAATTTACAATTTACTGGCAAATTAATGCTAAAACACGTTTTTTGGGCCCAAAAAGTCGATTTGTGCATGCATCTTCGATACCTATTTATATCTCAAATTTAGCCTAATAACACCGAAAAATCGAGTTTTTTGGGTTTCCGAAACGATTTATAGATGTCTACACTGTGCTAGAAAAATTTCACTTTTCAGGCAAAAAAAATGCTAAAACACGTTTTTGGGCCCAAAAAGTCGATTTGTGCATGCATCTTCGATACCCGTTTATATCCACACTTTAGCCTAAAAGCACCGAAAAATCGAGTTTTTTGAGTCTCAGAAGCGATTTGTACTTGTCTTCACTTTTCTAGAAAATTTTCAATTTTCAGGCAAAAAAAATGCTAAAACACGTTTTTTGGGCCCAAAAAGTCGATTTGTGCATGCATCTTCGATACCCGTTTATATCCCAAATTAAGGTAAAAACGCCGAAAATTCGAGTTTTTTGGGTCCCAGAAGCGATTTGTACATGTCTACACTGTGCTAGAAAATGATTAATTTACAGGCCAAAAAAATGTTAAAACACGTTTTTTGGGCCCAAAAAGTCGATTTGTCCATGTATCTACGGTACCCATTTATATCCCAAATTTAGCCTAAAAACACAGAAAAATCGAATTATATTGGTCTCAGAAGCGATCGGTACATGTCTACACTGTGCTAGATAATTTTCAATTTACAGGCAAAAAAAATACTAAAACACATTTTTTGGGCCCAAAAAGTC
>JAWZYT010003428.1:0-7500 GCA_034508575.1 Petrolisthes manimaculis
GTCTCCTCATTCACCTCACAACGTTCTCTTCCGACATACCATCCTGCTCAGCCAGATCTCTCGGGTTCAGAACTCCCCTACTGTGAGGAAATTCGTCTGGCGTTATTCACACGTCATTCACAGGTGTGTGGTCGTGATAAAGGGATAATCAGTTTGTTCATTTATCTTTGTATACAATTTCTTTCTCCTCTCAGCTCTGTCAATATCTCGTTACTCTCATTTTCCTTGCAACCTCTTTACATTTTACTTCCATTAATTTCAATATTCTTCGAGTCCTTCAATCTTTCCTTCCATGTCGTCCTTTTCCTTCCATTCCTTTTGTACCCATATTCATTTCTCAGCTCATTCACTCCCTCTGTCCACTTTTCATTTGTCATTTCCACCTCCTACCTCCTTCACCCTACCTATATCACCCCTGTCTTTACAATCCCTCCTCCTCCCTTTCTAACTCCTTTTTTGGTAATCCCTTTCCCACAACAAGTTTCCCTCCCCATGCACCCACCCACCCCCCAAAAAAAAAAAAAAAAAAAAAATAATAATAAACTTTCTTCCTCTTTTTTCCCCCACTCCATCTCCCACAGGTCACGCTTTCCTTCCCCCTTCAAGCCTCCAAGTCAATCCATATATCCCTTGTCTCCCATACCTCTCATTCAGGTTTATTATAAGGGGATAGATAATACACTTTTGGTACATCGCAGCCTCCGCCTTGATTCCTCCAAAATATGCCAGAAAAAATAGGACCAAATTAGCAAAGATATATTATAATGTTGGTCTGTTGCTTGGAATAGTTTGGGGGAATCAGTTGCTCCAGATTTACCAACACTGTACTTCCCCCTTAGTTTTTTTATTTTTGTTTTGCCATACTTACCTCCACTCTCCTTCTCTTTCCTTCACCTTTGCTTATTCTTACATTTCTCTCCTCTATATATTTTCATTTTCCTCTTCTTTCCTCTTCTTCTGCTACTTTCCTCCTCTTCTGCTATTTTCCTTCCTTTCTGCTACTTATCTTCCTCACATATCCTCCTCCTTTCCTTACTCCATCTTTTCTTTATCACATTTTCCCCCTCTTCCTATCATTCTCTCATACCTTTTCTTTCCACCTTTTATCCGTACCTCCTCTTTTCCTCTTCCCTTCTTTACTTTCCCATTTCCTCACTCTATTTCCTTCTTACTTTTCCATTTCCTCACTCTATTTCCTTCTTTACTTTTCCATTTCCTCACTCTATTTCCTTCTTACTTTCCCATTTCCTCACTCTATTTCCTTCTTACTTTCCCATTTCCTCACTCTATTTCCTTCATCTTCTATGTCATCAACATCTTCTCTCACTCGTTCTCAGTAGACGAGGATAATATAAACACACGAGTATATAAACAGACGAGTATATAAACAGACGAGTATATAAACAGACGAGTATAGAAACAGACGAGTATTCCCTTGACCTTGGGTGAGAGGATGGATAAGTTTGTGTGAACGGGTGAGAGAGAGTGAGTATATGGGTGAGAGGATGAATTGGTTTGGGTGAACGGGTGAGAGGGAGTGCATGGGTGAATGAGAGTGGGTGATGGGTGGGGGTGAGTGGGCAAGGGTAGGCAGGATGAGTGCAATGCCTCACCCACGCGCCAACCCCCATCATTATCAAGCTCAGTTCCCACGCCTTCATACCTCTCTCTCTCTCTCTCTCTCTCTCTCTCTCTCTCTCTCTCTCTCTCTCTGTGTGTGTGTGTGTGTGTGTGTGTGAGAGAGAGAGAGAGAGCGAGAGAGAGAGTGAGAGAGTTAATGCAATATTATACTTGGAAACTTTGTGGATATAATAGGAGAGATAAACACACACACACACACACACACACACACACACAGAGAGAGAGAGAGAGAGAGAGAGAGAAGGAGCCAAGCCAAGCTAGCATGATGGTTAATAACTAGTGGCCATCCCCAAGAACAGACCGATCCCCAGGCAGCCAGGCCCTCCCTCCCTTCCTAACCACCACCACCACCAGTAATGCAGGGCTGAATCACTGAGTTCCCTATACCTACCTACCTACCTACCTATCTCACACAACACAACACAACACAACACAACACCGTATATCATCTAGTCCAGGCAGTACTCACTCACTTACTCACTCATTCACTCATTTTATCTGGTCAGGCAGTACTCACTCCCTTACTCACTCATTCACTCACTTTATCTGGTCAGGCAGTACTCACTCACTCACTCATTCACTCACTCGTATAATTCTCCTAACCCTCGTCCCATTTTTACTTATCTCTTTTCATTTTCACTCACTCACTTAATACTCCAAACTCTCGTCCCATTTGTACACATCCCATCTCAATTTATTCACTCCTTTTACTCATTTGGTCTTAATTTCACTCACTCACTCACTCACTAGCTGCATTTTCACTCAACCCGATTCATTTTACCTCAATCTTACTCACTGTCTCATTATTACTCACTCTGACGCATCTTCCTTCATTTTTCATCATCTAGCATTATACTTACTGACACACATAGCTCATTCTGTTTTTATTTTATTTTATTTTATATTACTATTGTGTTTCTTTCATACTGTATCTCATTTTACTTTTTAATATCTTGCTCATTTTCACTCTTCATGCCTAATTTTTTTTCATTCTAATTCAGTATGTGTATTCTTGCAGCTTCGCATTCATCCAGCCTAAATTTGTCTCTTCTTATATTTGTTCTCCCATCCTTAATCCCTTTTTTATTTCCCTTTATTCTCCTATCTCTACTCCCACCAAGAACACTCCCATCCTTAATCCCTTTTCTATTTCCCTTTCTTCTCCTATCTCTACTCCCACCAATAACACTCCCATCCTTAATCCCTTTCCTATTTCCCTTTCTACTCCTATCTCTACTCCCACCAAGAACACTCCCATCCTTAATCCCTTTACTATTTCCGTTTCTTCTCCTATCTCTACTCCCACCAATAACACTCCTCCCTTTCTTTCCTACCAAATACAGTCCTCTCCTTTCCCAGCCAGCACCTCTCCTCTCCTCTCCTCCTTTCTTTCTTTTCCCACAACTCCAATTTTCTTCTCGCTTGGCTCCCACACCCGTTACCTTATCTCTTCCCCAATCCCCCAAGCGACCTCTTGACAACACACACACACAGATAATGAATGATACATATACGCACACAAGCAGAGAAGCATATGAACGTACACACACAGACACAACCACATATACGGAATTCACATAAATGGTAAACACACACACACACACACACACAGAGTCGCGCTCACACAAACACAATCACACACACACACACACACAGAGACAGACAGACGCGCGCACACAAACACAATAACACGCCTACACACACACACAAGCCTTGTCACCTGTTCACCTGTAATTATCCTTGACACCTGGTCACTGCCTCCGCCACACATACAACCCAGCACAGACCCACAAACAATAGGTGAACCCCCCTCCCTTCCCCTCCTCCCCTACCGTTATACATCCCCTCCCCTCCCCCCTAACCTTAACCCTGCCTTGACCATCTAATTTCCTACTTTCACCCCGTCTTCAGCCACACTGACCCTCCCTTTAACCACTCCCCAATCTCACTAACCACTTACCTTGTCTTCAACCACTCCTCAGTCACGCCAACCTATTACCTTCCTTTCAACTTTTCCCCAACCTCTCTCCCATCCTGTTGCCTTCTTTCTTTTCAACTTCTCTTCAATCTCCCCACCTTAATTCTTACTATCCCCTCAACGCCTCCCCAACCACTTTCCTACTCTTCATCCCCTTTCAATTTTAGTCTTTCTCCAGCCTTTTCCATTTGTAATAACCTCAACATTTTATCTAAACTTCACCTCTCTTCAAGCATAAACTTTAACATAATATTACCCCATTTCCCTTACCTCTCTATTTTTACTTCTTTCCTCTACTTTGTCACTCTCTTAATTCTCATTCATCCTTATATTCTTTCACACTTATTGCATTTATCCTCTCTCGTACCTCATGCAATACAAATCCTCAACCTTCTTCCCCACCCCCATGCATCTTCACGCCCCCATCCCCATTTCCTACCAGTCCCTATATATCCACCCACACACCCACCACCACCAAAACCATTCCTCCACCCCTGCACCATCCTTCCTATCTATCTCTTCCCTCTCCCTCCCTCCCTGCCTACCTCTACCACGGACGGGACTGTATGGGGAAGGAACACAGAAAATAAATTAGTTCACTGTCAAGATAAAGCCAAGAGAGGAAGCAGACGACGAGGGACAGACTTGTTGGGTGGTGTGGTGTGGTGTGGTGGTGGTCAGGTGAGAGAGTGAGTGAGTGGGTGGTATATAAATGGGGTGTTGGTGGGACAATAGTGGGTGGCATGGGTGAAAGGAGAAGAGTGGATGGCATGGGTGAAAGGAGGGAGAGTGGGTGGCATGGGTGAAGGGAGGAGAGTGAGTGGCATGGGTGAAGGGAGGGAGAGTGGGTGGCATGGGTGAGAAAGAGGTGGTAAGGTGTGGGTGAGTTAATTGTTTAGGATATTATAGGATAAGAGAGAGAGAGAGAGAGAGAGAAAGAGAGAGAGAGAGAAAGAGAGAGAGAGAGAGAAAGAGAGAGAGTTGGTATGAATAAAATAGGGCATTGGATAGACCTTATTATGAGAGTACAAAAGTGAGGGAAAGAGTGTGTGTGTGTGATGCAAAAAGTGATGGGTGTGAGTTAAAGTTATGGAAAGTTAGTGGGACTATAATAAGGTAAATAGATAAGATAGAGTGAGGAAAGATAACAACAAAAGTGTGTAGGTGATAGATGTGGGTGTAGGTATATGGGTGTTGAAGAGGATGTGATGGATGTGATGGATGGTATGGATGGTGTTGGTGAAAAATAGTTATATGTGACATGAGAGATAATGAGGTATGGATGAGACGGTGAGATGAGAGGTGGTGTGTGTGTGTGTGTGTGTGTGTGTGTGTGTGTGTGTGTGTGTGTGTGTGTGTGTGAGTGTGTGTATAATTGAATATAGATGTGTTGAAGTGAGAAGGCAGATGGTTGGTGAGTGATGGTGAGGGAAAGAGATAGGAAAGTGAATATTATTATAACATTTTCCCTTTCCAAACCATAGTATCTCCTCTACTTTTCCCAACTCTCCTTCCTCCACCCAACTCACCCTCTCTCTCTCTCTCTCTCTCTCTCTCTCTCTCTCTCTCTCTCTCTCTCTCTCTCTCTCTCTCTCTCTTTCCATTATAACTTTCACCCACTATCAGTCCTCTCCCTCTTTCAGAACACTTTTCCAGTACATCCTTTTTTCCTTTTTTCCAATCGTACTACAAAAGCAGAAATCCCCTCCTTCCCTATCGCCAATCATCTGACTTTAGGGCCCCGTGGTAGATAAGAGGTGGTCAGGGATTAGGGAATGGGTGTCCCTGATAAGGATTGTGGTGGGGAAAGAAGGAACGCGGTGGATAAGGCGGCGGAGGAGAAGGAAAAAGAAGAAGAGGAGAAAGAAGAAATATAAGAATAAAGGAGTACATATATAACAATAATAACAATAATAATATTAATTAATAATAATATATATCAACACTAATTAACTATTATTATTATTATTATTATTATTAATATTATTATTATTATTATTATTATTATTATTATTATTATTATTATTATTACTATTACTATTATTATTATTATTAATATTACCATTATTATTATTATTATTAATATTACCATTATTATTATTATTATTAATATTACCATTATTATTATTATTATTATTATTATTATTATTATTATTATTATTATTATTATTATTATTATTATTATTATTATTATTATTATTATTATTATTATTATTATGAATATTTTATTATTATTATAGCAAGATGTAGAAGGAGAAAAGAAGATCAGGAGATGGGAGAAAAAATGATAAGAGAAAAGACGATCTTAGAAAAATGAAACGAATGAGGAAAATTGGAGGAGGAGGAGGAGGAGGAGGAGGAGGAGGAGGTGGAGGAGGAGGAGTGGGGAGGAGGAGGCCGGGAAGGAAGAGTGGGACTGGAAGAATGAGGACGAAATTGAAACGACAGGTTACAGTAGAGAGGAGGGAAGGTGCATGGATGGTATGGAATGAAAAGACGGTGGGTTAGGTCAGAGTGAATAGAGGAATGGAGGGAAGGTGTTGTATCTCCCTTTCCTCCATCTTTTCTCTTTCCTATTCTCCACATCCACCTCTTTTATCGTCGTTCCTTTTACCTTCCTCTCCCCATTTCTCCACCTCTCCCTTTTCCTACTTTCCTTTCTATACAATTAATCTCCGTTAGTAGCATCCCATTTTCCTTCTCCCTTACTTCATCCTCTTTTTCCTTTTATCTTCACCTCCTCCTCCTTCCTCTTTTTTCTTTTATCTTCACCTCTTCCTCCTTCTCTTTCGTCTCTTCCTACATTCACACTTCCATTATATCTTTCCTCTGTTCCTGTCTTCACCTCTTTGTATTAATTTTCTACTTCGTTCACCCTTCCACATCCACTTCATCTCTCACTCAGTCTTCATCCTTCTTATCCCTCCACATCCTTCTTTCCTCGCCTCGTCCATCTGCCCAAATCCACGACCTCTTCCTCCACCTCTATACCTTCCCTTTCTTCTTCCTCCTCCTCCACCACCACCTCCCCCTTCCTTCTCGTGCCACTCCCCATCTCTCTCCCTGTCCTCTTCCTCCACCTCTCTCTATACCTTCCCCTTCTCCCTCCTCCTCCACCACCTTCCCCTTCCTTCTCGTGCCACTCCCTATCCCCCTCCCCTGCCTCCCAAGTCGCTGTCTGGCAGAGGGGTGGAGCAGTTACTCACCTCCTCGACACCAATCAATCCCTGGACCTCCACAGATAACGCTTATCTCGGTAAATGCCTCTGGCCCCACCTCGCAAGTCAGGCAAGGTGAGGCCCAGCATATATTCACTGGCGGCAGTATTTTGTGATGAGCCTTTAAGGGAACACCTACTGGGGGAATATTGGAGGGCTACTGATTCCTCCACTCCATACCAGGGAACAGACGACCTCAGTGTTATTCTATTGTGGGTTCTGTTTCGTGGCATACTAGGGAGGAATTAGTATCCCTCCAATGTATCAAGAGAGTATAAATATCCCCTTAAGTCCAACCTTGTTCTCTCTGAGCTGGGTAGTACATTTATATAGGTAGCCTAAGCTTTGTGTTTTCATATTAACATTTGTTCCCAGCTGAAGATTTATTCCGTGCAGTACAAGGCGTGATGGTCTGGTCAAACTTTGGTTTAAAATATTCGGTGTTACAGAGTGTTGCGTAAGGCACGTTGAATAATAAGGAAAATAAGTTCAATGGAAAATCCTGATCCCAGATTTCTTACACGATGTAACATGACTTTCAAATTATTTCACTAATTCTCACCCTATAAAATAAATTATCTATTTATTATACAAAAAACAATGTCAGTCATGACAAATAAAATGATTATTTGGATAAGAGTAAATTTATGTTACTAACTGTAT
>JAWZYT010003428.1:10000-33219 GCA_034508575.1 Petrolisthes manimaculis
GGTGTGTTAGTGGGGGAAGGATGGGGGGGGAGAGAGCAGGGCAGCATCAACATTAGCGGCGGCGGCACCAACGCCTCCACCACCACCATTGTCCTGTCCCCCTGACGGACTGCCTACACACTTCTGCCTTGCCCGCCCGCACGCACGCACGCACGCCCGCTATGGTGGAAGGGCAGACAAGGGGAGGAGGAAGGGAAGGGAAGAGGGCTGGGAGGAAAGGAAGAGGGAGGGAAGGAAGGGAAGGAGGACTGATGGCAGGAAAGGAAAGAAAGGGAAGTGGTGAAGAGAGATAGATAAAGAGGAAAGAAAGGAAGGGATATAATGAGGAGAGGCGTGGATAAAGGGGAAAGGAAAGGAAAGGAAGGGAGGGGAAGTAGTGAAGAGAGATGGATAAAGGAGAAATAAAAGGAAGGAAGGAAGAATGTAATGAGGAGAGGGATGGATGGAGAGGAAGGGTAGGAAAGGAAGGCAAGTAGAAAGGAGAGGGATAGATGGAGAGAAATGGAAAGGAAGGGAAGTGCCAGAGAAAGGAATAAGGAGATAGGAATAGAAATGAAAGAAAGTAGAGGGGGAAGGGATGGGTGGAGAGGAAAGGAAAGGAATGAAGGAGAGTGTTGAAGAGAAGGAATGGGGATAGGAAAAGAAAGAAAAATAGGAAAGACAGCAGAAAAACAGGAGAGTGTAAAGTAAAGGGATAATCAGGGCAAAAATAGAATCTTATAGAGGGAAAGGTATATGTGTGAACCCTTGACGGCTCATCTAGAATTATAACATTCATTCGTAACTCCTAATTTTTCTCTCCTCTTCCTCCCTTTCCTTTTCACTACTTTCCTCCCTTCTTCTTCTTCTTCCTTTTCCTCCTCCTCCTCCTGCCGCCAACATTAATGTACGAACACGTTGTGATTCCCGTTGAATGCTAACTACCTCTTAATGTGTGTGTGTGAGAGAGAGAGAGAGAGAGAGAGAGAGAGAGAGAGAGAGAGAGAGAGAGAGAGAGAGAGAGAGAGAGAGCAGGAGCGTGACCACAAGCCCACAACTACTGTTTAGCACGTACAGGTAATAAACTCATTAGACGAGATTGCCCACCTGGCTTAACTTACCTGCCGTAGCCACCACCCAATCACAGAACCCTACACCTTCCCTCACTGTACACACACACACACTTACCCTACACTTTAGATACATCGGAGTAGCCTTGATTCCTCCAAAGTATGCCAGGAAACAAACCCAGATGAAGAAAAATAATGGTGTCCTGTTGCCTGGAATAGTTTGTAGGAATCATAATCTCCAAAAATGTCAAAACTATATCCTCCCCTTAATAAAATGTTGGTTTCTACCACGAATTGTCAGTTTCATTATTCCGTCTGTGTTGGGATATAATTATATGTTTATGTTATTCTTCATCACCAAAACAAGACAAACTTCTAAAAATACTTACTTATTCTCCATTCTCATGTTCAGTACAAGTGATGAAAAATAGAGTGGTAATAAGCCATCAGTTATTTCAGTACATATATACATCGACGTCTTGTAGTAGTAAATAAAACTTTTGGAGACAATAATATGATTATCAATTTCAATCCCCTCGCGTGTCTGAAGTCCTTTATTTCCAGGGTATATTTAGCTCGAGGTTAATGCTTCAATCACAACAGCAGATATCTCCATAATTTGAGAAACTCATAGCTAGAGACATTGGTAATATTGACTGTACTGTACTGTACTGTACACTCGACGGTAAAAGTCCTGTTTCTTCACTCTCTTCATAGTTTATTATAATATTATGTGTTGGCAAATGTGGTGGTAGGAATTTTGTAGTCGACTGTACACACGATTAAAAAAAAAAGTATCTTGGTGATATCCTTAAATATTACATACAAAATTAATGTTTTACATGTATTTGTATATCAATTAAATCACTCCAAAGATACTTCTTGTTCATTAATATTGTTATTAATTGTATATAATGTTACTGAAGGTCAGGATGAAGGACGAACATATTGCATACTACTGTATATATATTGTGTGTGTGTGTGTGTGTGTGTGTGTGTGAAGGTGTAGAGCAGTAGTTGTGTGTGTGTGTGTGTCAGGCGTGAGGGTATGAAAGCACCCCTGCTGTGCTTTCTTTCCCACCTACTTATTATGACCCAACACACACACACACACACACACACAACACACACACAACACACACACACACACACACACAAGGCTCATTACTACTTTTCCTGCTGTTTCTGCTTCTGCGTCGACCAAACAACTGGACTCCCTTTTGTCAGTATATGTTTAATTTCTGAAGTTTATTTTAGTCAATGGTTAAGCGTGTATTAATGTGATATCTAACAAGAAATACCCTTAGTATAATACCTGATTTCATGCAGGTAATGATAATGATAATAATAATAATAATAATAATAATAATAATAATAATAATAATAATAATAATAATAATAATAATAATATAATAATAATAATAATAATAATAATAATAATAATAGTAATAAAATTATTATCATCATTATTATTATTAAGTTTGTAAGTGACTAAGACAACAGCACCGCGGTTGCATGTATATTCCGAGGATAATTATATATATATATATATATATATATATATATATATATATATAATATATATATATATATATATATATATATATATATATATATATATATATATATATATATATATATATATAATGTTAAACAGGAATATACTTACTGTATGTATTAAAGTATGGAACATAAAAAATAGATTATATAAAAATAATGGAGTGGCTAGACAGCCTTCAGTAATTACACACACACACACACACACTGTAACTGGGTACAAACAAAGGCCATGGACATAACCAAGCGCGTCATTGGTCCAGCTTCTACTTTCATTGTTCCACCCGAGGGAACCCCAAGGTAACATAGTAAATAAACACCTTGTGACGGAAAAGAGGAGGGAGGGGGGAAAGAGGGGAGAAAGGAGGAGGAGGGGGGAAAGAGGGAGGAAAGGAGGAGGAGGGGGGAAAGAGGGGTGAAAGGAGGAGGAGGGGGGGGAAAGAGGGGGGTAAGGGAGAACGAGGGCGAAGAAGAGGAAGAATATTGCCTAGCATTACAAAGGATCTTCAAACAGTAACAGATCTATTGGTCAACACTAAATTGTTAACTATAATCTACCAGTGGAATTTTTTTATAATGAAGTAGAAGGTCCCTCGTCATTATTCCAAGCTGACCGATAAAGAAGATGCCATAATATTGACGATACGGAAAAAATAATGCGAAATTTTCATCTGAAAGTATAAATAAAAACATAAACTATGTTAAAAAATATATGTAAAGGAAAAATATAATCGCTTCTACCGCATGCGTAAATCATAGAGAGAAAAAAAAAAAAAAAAAAAAAAGTAAGGAGTTGCAAGAATTATAGCAAAATATAATTTACACCTATATACGCTCATATCCATTTCCACTCAACATTACTCAAACCATATTTCGGATATTCGTGTTTCTGATTTTCTACCAACTTCCCATCAACTGTTTTCCACCAATTTCCAGCATCTCATCCCCACTCTCTCTCTCTCTCCTGCTTTATCCTAATTTCCAACCCTATTTCTAGATCATCTCTCTCTCTCTCTCTCTCTCTCTCTCTCTCTCTCTCTCTCTCTCTCTCTCTCCACACACACACTTCTCTTCCTTCTTTCTCTTACAAGGAGTGACGGCCCCCTGGTGTAAGGAAATGCCTCCCTCCCTCCCTTCTTCCTTTCCTCCATTTCTTCCCTCCCTCCCTCCTTCCTTTCCTCCATTTCTTCCCTCCCTCCCTTCTTCCTTTCCTCCATTTCTTCCCTCTCTTCCTCCTCTTCTCCTTTCTTTGTCTCTATCTCACATTATTTCATCATTAAATAAATCTGTCTGATCACTAATTATTCCTCATTAAATCTTTCACTTCCATTCCCTCTCTACCACTCTCCTTTTATCTCTTTCATACTTAGCTAACTCTTACTCTCTCTCTCTCTCTCTCTCTCTCTCTCTCTCTCTCTCTCTCTCTCTCTCTCTCTCATTCATCTATCCATCTATCCATCTATCTAACTACCCCAGTCAGATTTTGTAGAGGAGAAAGTTTTTTCCCCTCAGAGCGAATGGATGACCATTCAGTGACTCAACATGTTAAAGAAGGCAGGTATGGGAAGGAGGCTCAGAGAGAGAGAGAAAGAGAAAGAGAAAGAGAAAAAGAAAGAGAAAGATAATGAGAGAGAGAGAGAGAGAGAGAAGGCAAATTGCTAACTGGAAATGAAAACACTTGGCCAGGCTTGGGGTTGGTAGAAAGCATGTCCCCCTATTCCTGCACCCCCCTAACCCCCCCCCCCAAGCCTGTCCCCCTACTCCTGCACCCCCCAAAAAAAAACCTAAGCCTGTCCCCTACTCCCACACCCCCATAAACCAAGATGAGGGCTAACAATAATAATGATGATACTAAACATGATGATAATAAAGATGAAAATGATGATGATTTAGGTGGTGTTGATGGAAGCGAATGAAGATATAGTTGATATTTATTTCAATATTAGGGACGAGTCTGATAATTGTGATGATAAATGACAAATAATGATAAATGACAAAGAATGTAGGGGTTTTGGTGCAGGGGATGGGGTAGGGTAGGGTAGGGTAGGGTAGGGTGGTTAGAGAAACTCCCCAGGGTAGATCCCGTGGGGGGGGCTTCACTGGGTATTCTCACGGTAGTAGTAGTAGTAGTAGTGGTGGTGGTGGTGGTGGTGGTGGTGGTGGAGGAGGAGGGGAGGGGGTTATGGTGGTGGTGGTGGTGGTGCAATACTTGTAGAATAAAGGAGGAGGAGGAGGAGGAGGAGGAAGAAGAAAAGGAGGAGGAGGAAGAAGAAAAGGAGGAGGATGAAGAGGATGAAGAGGAGGATGAAGATTAATAGTACCGCTCCTACACTGTATATTATTATCTTGTGGAACCTGTAATACCGTCAGCTAATTAGAAGGATATATAGGCCTACAATTTCCTCCATACTGTGTTACATTACAGATCCTTCACTAATAAACTACCGTCTTACTCTGTTGACTGGCATTGTTTTGGAATGAATCACTAACCTTCCAATTTACCCACAGACACATCAATGACCAATTAAAATAACACCAAGGAATAATAAAAAATAAATAAAAAACACTAGATTAGATTCTTCATGCAGCGAGATGGAGAAGCTGCATAACTAAATTTTTACTTATAATGCCTTTGGGTATGTTTAAAATTGCTATTATATTTTTACTTCATCATAAATATATAACTCTTTTAACATTATATAGCATTACAATACCCAATAGCGTACATACATACATACACACATTAACCTGTCCTGTAATCGGCTACAGGTCAGTGAGTGTAAAAAAGAGGCTTTGTAATATTTCCTCTCAGGATTTATTAGTGACCAGAACTGACAATAATTTAGCAGCGCTTCTCTGTCCCGCTTCTTGTTTATGTACCTCTTTTCTCAGGCGTGTGTTAGAGAGAGAGAGAGAGAGAGAGAGAGAGAGAGAGAGAGAGAGAGAGAGAGAGAGAGAGAGAGAGAGAGAGAGAGAGAGAGAGAGAGAGAGAGTGTGTGTGTGTGTGTTTTACAAAGATATTTTACCGTATTATTATGAAGTAGATGTTGCTCTTCTGATAATGAGAAAAAATAGAAAATATAAATACTCGCCCTACCTACAGTACAGTACAGTACCTCCCCTGCCTCCAGCGGCAACACCGAAATAGAAAAAAAATATTAACTGCACTATGAAAAGGAGGAAAGATTCACTATACATTACAGTACCACTTTGTTAGGCTTAATTAACAGAAATTTACCTAGGCTAATCGTGACTTGAACTCTATGGTCTTTTAAGGGACCTTCAACAACTTCTGCTGATAGTCTCATCCACACATTGCAGAATTTGTACGTGAAAGAATTACACGATGCATTATGGTGGAAACGCTTCATTCTAGTTTCCATCCATGGTTCGTGTCAGTGTCTAGAAGATTTTTTTTTTTCACTATCACGAAGAATTTCGAAAATCTCAATGAAGAGTGAAAGACATGAACAAAGCAGAGAAAGACACTGAAAAGAGTGAGAGGAAAGACTACTTTTTCTACTTTTCCTTCTCCTTTTTCTTCTCCTCCTTCTCCTCCTGCTCCTCCTTTCCCCAAACTTCTCTTCACAGGTAAACCTTCCTTCTTACCTGCCCTCTCCGACTGACAGACTTTAATTAAAAACAGGGATGGGTGGGTGCCGGGGTGAGAGTGGTAGGAGAGGGTAGATGGAGGCATGTGTGAAAAAATCTTGTGAGAAAGGAAGAGCGTAGGTAAAGGGAATGACGGAGAAGAAACATGAGAGATGTGCGAGTATTGGAAGAATATGAGAAGTCAGTTTGCGTGTGTGTGTGTGTGTGTGTGTGTGTGTGTGTGTGAAGCCCTGAGAAAACGGAGACGGATATTGAAGAGCAATTATTTTATGAGCAAAGGTTACCAAAAAAATACTCCAACTTGGAGAATCAGCTGAATTTCAGTTGCATGATGTGGTGAATGTGAGGGACGTGAGAGTTAGCGTAGCGCTGGCCGGCTCTCTCAGCCTCAAGGCCAGCCTGAGGTCTGAATCATACCACCTGTAATTCTCACGTACAGTCAAGAGCAAAAATCCTGCCTCAGATGAAATGAAGCAAGTCATTTGAACCAAGATTACAAAAATCAACAGATTGGTAATTTGCAAATTTCTCGAAGCCGATTTAGGTGTAGAAAACATGCGTATATCTCGAGTCCATAAACACTGTGCGTCTCGGTTGAAGCAGGTGAGGCGACAGGACTTCTGCCGCCAACTGTACCTTGTGTATTAAACCTGTAGGAAAGAGCATCATGTTTTGTGTCATGTCTGTCTTGCAGCAAATACTGAAGGGCGCTTTTTGTCGAGTAAGGCCGAAACTTTGCCAACTGATCCTCTGAACCTTGGTATCCACACACACACACACACACACACACACACACACACACACACACATTGGGTTCCCAGTAACTGCCAAACGAAAACTGCTAGGTAAGGTTTCACTTGTGAGTAGTTAAGGGTCTGCCTGGTCTGAGAGGCCTCGGCAGGAGTCAGAACGATAAAATCTCTATAATCGTTCACCACACTCATGTTTATTGGCATGGTTTGAAGCACCCTGGGACCCTAACACTATACACCATCAGGATTACCTTCAGGGCTTCAGTTGGAGGCCATTAGTAGTAGTAGTAGTAGTAGTGTGGCCAGTGAAGCCCTCCCCCTTCATCCCCTACTCCCCCTCCCAGGACACAGAGTGAACCATGCACGGTACGTTTGATGCAAGTGTTTGTCTTTGTGATGGAAACGTTCATCTCTTCCAATATTTGTGTATGTGTGTGTGTGTGTGTGTGTGTGTGTGTGTGTGTGTGTGTGTGAGAGAGAGAGAGAGAGAGAGAGAGAGAAAGAGAGAGAGATAGAGAGAGAGAGAGATAGCACAAACGAGTAGATAAATAAGCACTGAAGTAACTAAGTAAAAAGTAAGGAAGTAGAGACAGGGAAGAGGAGGTTGATGGGTGGAAGGTTAGGTAAGATATGACAGGTGGAAGGGAACAAGGGTATATATATAGTGATGGTGGTGGTCGGTCAGGAAAGGAAAGGAAGGAAGGGAGGGAGGGAGGATAAGGGGTAGGAGGGGAGTTGGTTCAATTATATCACAGTTGGGGGAGGTCACCACTCAGCTACTGGGTCGGGGTCATAGGTCAGCTGGTCATCTCTTTATCTTCTTCACTCATGACCACCTTTCTTTCCTCTTATCTATGTTCCATTTAACCTCCCCCTCAATTATTTTTAGAATATATTCTTATTTTTTGTTACAAATTTTTCTCTCGTCTATATCTTCTTTAAATCTATTAAGTGGACCTCTTGGGGTTTTTTCCCCTCTCTTGAATTCTCTCTGTTTATTACTTGGTGAGCAGGGGTCCAGAAACCGATGAGAGGCGCGAATTAGCACTGTATCCGTAATACAATTTTAACATGATTGTTCATATTTTATCTTATTGTATCTTTTTCTATTGTAACGTATAATTTTCAAAGTTACGTGTTTATTCACATTTATCTTAATAATGTCTTGACTTACACCTCTCTACTTCACTAATAATAATTTCTAATTTCATACTTCTTTTTCAAATGTACTTTATAAAAACATCTAAGATATATAGTTTTCCTCTTATATTAAAATAACATGGATAATATATATTTAATATATATAATCTGGACATATATACTTTCAGTCATTCTCCTCCACCACTACAACCAACTACACCATAATTATCATCATCTTCATTATCATAATTCCATTTTTTAAATGTTCTTTGTTTTCTTCACTGAATTTTCCTTCGCCTTTTTCCTCACAACTTCCCCCTCACTCCTCTTACCTTTCTTTACCATCATAACCCACTTCTCTCTATTCTTGATTCCCTAACCCTTTACTTTACTTTATCACCTTACTTCATTATATTATCTTTCTTTACTCTTATTTCCCTTCGTTTCCATTGCCGATATGTTCCTGTTTTTCCATCACATTCCCTTCATTTCCTTGTCTCTGAACCTCTTTCCTTTCATCAGTCTCAGTCTTACACATCCACACACTCTTTCCCTCTCATGTTCTCTCTCTCAATACTGTATTCCTTCATAATCCTTCAGCATCCCTCTATTTCCTCATCTTTCCTTAACCTCATAATCTTATTCTTCCACTTTACCCTATAGCATCACTATTCTCCCTCATCTTATTCTCCTTTTACATCCTTTTCTCTGCAGCCTGCCTTTCCTCCTCCTCCTCCTTCTCCTTCTCCTGGTCCTACTCCTCCTCCTCCTCCTCCTCCTCCTCCTCCTCCTCCTCCTCCTCCTCCTCCTCTTGCGTCTCCATCTTCTCTTCTTCTCCCCTCCCTCCTCCTCCTCCTCCTCCTCCTCCTCCTCTTGCGTCTCCATCTTCTCTTCTTCTCCCCTCCCTCCTCCTCCTCCTCCTACTCCTACTCCTCCTTTCCCCCTCCCCACCTCAGATTAAGTCGATTATCAGGTATGATTTTCTAATTACCTCCCCCGCCCCTCGCCCTCCCACACACACACACATACACACACACGCCCAGCAAGCCCCCCGCCCTCTCCTCAGTTCGGTAGCCCCATTCCCAGCACGGCCCAGCTTGATAATAATGGCCTATCAAAATGTAATTAAAAGTGTGGTGGGTGGGCGGGCAGGGTGAGGGAGGGCGAGAGAAGAAGGTGGTTGGTTGGTTGGTTGCTGGTTAGGAAGAGAGGGACAGGGCGGGGATGTTGGTAATGGAGAAGGAAAGGAGGGACAGGGGGAGTTGTAGGTAATGGAAAAGGAGAGGTTGTGATAGCGTGTGTTGGTAATGGAGAAGGAAAGGAGGGATAAGAAGGGGTGTTGGTAATGGGGAAGGAAAGGGGTGATACGGGGTGGTGTTGGTAATGGGGAACGAAAGGAGGGATAAGAAGGGGTGTTGGTAATGGGGAAGGAAAGGAGGGATAAGAAGGGGTGTTGGTAATGGGGAAGGAAAGGAGGGATAAGAAGGGGGTGTTGGTAATGGGGAAGGAAAGGAGAGACAGGAAGAGGTGCTGGTATTGGAGCGTAAGAATCGGTGCTGGTATTGGAGTGGGAAAACGGATGTTGGAAATGATAAATGGAGGAATGAGGAAAGATGTAAATTAATGGAGAGGAGGAAGAGAGGATTGGGGGAATCAAGTTTGTAATGGAGAAGGAAAGGAGAGGAGAGGAGAGGGATGGGTTTCGATAATGGTGAGAGTGAAGAGGTTTATATGGGGAAGGTTTTGGCAATAGGAAGGGATAAAAGAGATGTGTGTTGAAGAGGGAGAGAAAGGAAAAGGGAGAGGGAAAGGGAGAGGAAGGAAAAGGGAGAGAAAGTAGAAGGAAAAGGGAGAGGGAGAGAAAGGAAAACGGAGAGGGAAAGGGAGAGGAAGGAAAAGGGATAGGGAGAGGAATGAAAAGGGAGAGTGAGAGGAAGGAAAAGGGAGGAGGGAGGAAAAGGGGAGAGAGAGTAGAAGGAAAAGGGATGCATGTATTGGTAACGAGAAGGGAGATCCTACCCCCACCCAACGCCCCCCCCCCCCCACCACAAATTTATATAAAATATATATAAAAAAAAAAATATTTAAATTTTATTTTATATAAAAAAAAATTATATAGTTTTTTTTTTATATAAATTTTTTTTATATAAAAAATTTTTATATAAATTTTTTTTATATAAATTTTTTTTATATATAAATTTTTTTATATATTTTTTTTTATATAATTTTTTTTTTATATAATTTTTTTTTTATATAAACATTTTTTATATAAATTTTTTAATATAAACTTTTTTTATATATTTTTTTTTTTATATATATTTTTTTTTAATATAAAAATTTTTTTATATAATTTTTTTTTTATATAATTTTTTTTTATATAAAAAAATTTTATATAATTTTTTTTTATATAATTTTTTTTTATATAATTTTTTTTATATAATTTTTTTTATATAAAATTTTTTATATAATTTTTTTTTATATATTTTTTTTTTATATAATTTTTTTTTTATATAATTTTTTTTTCATATAATTTTTTCTATATAAAAAAAAATTTATATAATTTTTTTTATATAAATTTTTTTTTATATATTTTTTATATAATTTTTTTTTATATAATTTTTTTTTATTTAAAAAATTTTTATATAAAATTTCTTATATAAATTTTTTTTATATATTTTTTTTTTATATATATTTTTTTTATATATTTTTTTTTTATATAATTTTTTTTTTATATAAGAATTTTTTTATATAATTTTTTTTTTATATAAATTTGTTTTTTATATAAACAAGCACTGGCTTCGCCAGCCACGGCTACGCCGTTTTTGTTTCGTTCCTTTCTCTCCAATCTACAGCTTCATAAACCTTCTCTTCCTCTTCATAAACCTTCTCTTCCTCTTCTTTCCCCACATTCTCACCTCTACAACCATATCTTCCCTCAACTCCCTATATACTTCTTTTAATAACATACCTACCTCATCTCTAATCGATATTTTTCCTTCGTCTACCTTCCAATCTCTCTCTCTCTCTCTCTCTCTCTCTCTCTCTCTCTCTCTCTCTCTCTCTCTCACACACATACACTTTATGACAAGGAATAATAAACAGCATGTGGAAAGGATTCTTGATTAAGTCACCTAATGAAAGTTTCTCTTCACATGTCGTATCTCCCTCAACTGTTTTTGCTATAGAGTATTTCTCTCACTCTGCCTCTTCCTTCCTTCATTCACTCTTGCTCATTCTTCCTGTCCATTCTCTCCTTCCTCCTTACTCCTTCTTCCTGTCTGTTCTCTCCTTCCCTCCGTCACCCCCCCAGGGCCAATCATTAAGAGAATAGCCTCATTAGTACAACAGCAACCTGGGGGAGCATGAGATAAGGTCAAGATAAGATGGTTGGCTGAGATAAGGATGGAGGGTAAACACAAGAGGTGAGGCAGAAATAAATGTTCTCGGTATTAAGAGAAAGGAAAGATTTGCATAGTGAAGCCAAAATACATATTGGTAACAAGGTATGGGGGGACAGACAATGGACATACAGTATACACTACACACATATATTAACTAAATACATACACTACACATATACATTACACACATATATTAACTAAATATATACAGTACACATATACATTACACACATATATGAACTAAATATATACAGTACACATATACATTACACACATATATTAACTAAACACATACAATAAACACATATATTAACTAAACACATACAGTACACACAAAATATATCAAAAAACATACGCACACATATACATAATGTAAACATGGATATATTATATTGCAAATACACAACTACATTTATTTATACTTATATATCCATACAGAATAAACTGCTTACATTGGAATCATCCCTCAAGTTTACAAGATCATTTATTATAGCTAAGTCCTTACTAATGGTTTGGTGAGGGACGAAACTTTTATACACAACTGTACGACACAATATACATACGTGTAATTTTAATCACTGACATCTATTCACTTCAGCAGCAACACAGGCATATAACTTATGAGCTAAGCCATAAATTAGAAATCAGGACACACACACACACACACACACACACACACACACACACACACACACACACACACACACACACACACACACACACACACACACACAGACACACAACCCCCCCCCCCCACACACACACAACCACACACACACAATATAATTAAGATTCAGTTATATCACAGCAAACTCGTGTGGTAATAAAGATGAGGAAAAGTTGAATAAAGCAAGTCATATGTGAGAAAAGAAGTAAGTGAGTAAATAAACTAAGAGGAGAGTGCAAGGCAGAGGCAAAGAATGGAAGAAACAGAGAGACGAAGGGAAGGGAGTCAGAAAAGAACAAAACGTGAAGCAAGAAGGGGAAAATAAGAGAGAGGTAGGGAGGGGGGAGAATGAGAGAGAGGGAAAGAGCCGGGAGAGGCAGGGAGGGGGGGGAATGAGAGAGAGGGAAGGGGTCGAGAGAATCAGGGAGGGTGAGAATCAGAGAGAGGGAAGGAAAAATAATAAAGAACGAGAAAAGAAGTAGGACGGAGAGAGAGAGAGAGAGAGAGAGAGAGAGAGAGAGAGAGAGAGAGAGAGAGAGGCAGGGAATGGTAGAGTAGTTGACAAGAGTATATTAGTTTACTTAAGGTAGGATCCGCCCCTCCCTACTCACCCCCTCAACACCCTATACTACACTCTACATCACACTACACAACACATCATGTACTTTACCTTGTATCACATTTTGTACTCAAGTCTGGCATCACGTACTACACACATTCGTACAAATCCAAGTCATGGTAATGGGAAAAGATGTACAGGAAAATGAAGAAGCGTCGTCTGCTTTCTTTTTTAAATAATTAATCCTTTCACTGGCCTGATGTTGATGATGATGTGTTTAAAAGTTTTAGGCGCTAATGAAAGACGATATTTTACACATGAGAAAATCACTTAATTAAGCATAAGTGAATTAAACAGCATCAAAACTAGGTGACGCATTTGAGAGTGGAGGAGACTGTACCAACACTCCAATTTTCCCTTAAAATGTCTGGAGGTTGAATCATAACTTATTCTGGAGTATAAAGTTGAAAAATGAACTCGTAGCAACATCTCCCAATAACAGAGAGTTGAAAATGGACGGAAAGGCAAAGTAGAAGAGGAATGGAGTGTTTTAAGTGGAGAGTATACTTTTGGTACATTGGAGTGCCTTGATTCCTCCAAAGTATGCCAGGAAACAGGACCAGATTAACAAAAATAATGGTGGTGTGTTTGCCTGGTCTAGTTTGGAGGAATCATAATCTCCAAAAATATCAGAACTATACCCTCCCCTTAATTAAGTGGAGAGGAAAAAACATAAACAAAACATACAAGCGCACAAAGATGAAAAATTAAAATCACAGGAGGAAATAATAAAGTGTAGTTAATGAATGGGGAGTATTTGATGGATGAGAAAGAAAATGTATACAAAGAAACGAGAAAATAATCGATTGGTAGGCTGTATGATAATGAAGAAGAAAGAATAAGGGGAAAATACATGAAGTTAATATAAATCTTATGTAAATTGTATGCTCCTATAAAAAGATATAAACAATTGCAACAAATATTATGCAAATTAAAACTTGAAATAATAAGTAAACAATTAATATATAAATAAATAAATAAGTAATGAAGTTTGATAAATGAATAAATATGTTGAAAAAATAGTTAAGATTGGAAAATACTATAAAAAAATATCTAGACAATTGGTAAAGGCTTTAAGCACAAAAAGAATGAAAGTACATAGTGTAGTAATTATACAAGTACTGACAAGAGTTGATAATGAATGTAAGATGAGAGGATAGGAGGAGAGAAATTAGCCGAGGAGAGAGGCTGGGGACGAGGGGCGAGAGTTGGAAGGAATAGGCAAGAAGGATGGATTAAAAAAGGAGGAGCAAAAGAGAGGAAGGGAGAAATGGACGAGAGAGAAAGAGATGAGATAGGGAGAAAAAGACGAGAGAGAAAGAGAAGAGATAGAGAGAAAGGAAATGAGAAAAGAAATATATGAAATGAGGATGAGAAAACAAAAAGTAAACAATGAGAGAGGAAGGAAAGGAAGAGAAAGGGAGAAAATTAGGGGAACCAAAGAGTTAGTTAGTAGGAAAGAAAAAGAGGGAAAGCAGTGATAAAAGTGTAGGAAAAGAGAGGAAAGGGGAAAAGAAAAGTGGTAGACTGAAAGGGGCGGTAAAAAAAAAAGAAAGGAGAAGTAGAAAATCAAGGGACAGAAATGGAAGGAATGGGAGGGGAGGGGAGGGGAGGGGAGGGGAGTAGAGGAGATGGGAGGGGAGGGGAGGGGAGGAGATGGGAGAGGAGGGGAGTAGATGGGATGGGGAGGGGAGTAGATGGGATGGGAGGGGAGGGGAGTAGATGGGATGGGAGGGGAGTAGAGGATATATAAGGAGATAATGATGCGTGGGTGAGGTGGCTTGACCCCCACTTCCCTCTTCTCTCTCACCCTTCCTCTCTCTCTCTCTCTCTCTCTCTCTCTCTCTCTCTCTCTCTCACCTGCCGCCACCCCCCAGCATAACAGATCAGCCGGCATCGTCTCCTAATGAACTGATGTGCGTTTATAATACCTGGTGTCGTTAGCGTTGGTGGAGGAGTGATAGCACCCTTCATTTCTCACTATTCCCTTCACCCACCTACCTACCTGCCTACCTACCTATCTTCATCACCCACCACCCACCCATCAACCTACCTCTTTCTCTCTCTCTCTCTCTCTCTCTCTCTCTCTCTCTCTCTCTCTCTCTCCGCAAAAGCCTCCTCTCACTCCTCTCCTCACCCACCTGTTCCCCCATCACGCAACATCTTTACACCCATCGTCACCCGTGATCTTAATACTCATCAGTCACCCACCTCTCCACATCCACGCTTTTTGTGTTCGTGTGTTTGTTTGCTTGTTGATCATTTATGTGCCTGTTTGATTGTTGTGTGTGTGTGTGTGTGTGTGTGTGTGTGTGTGTGTGTGTGTGTGTGTGTGTGTGTGTGTGTGTGTGTGTGTGTGTGTGTGTGTGTGTGTGTGTATGTGTGTGTGAGAGAGAGAGAGAGAGAGAGAGAGAGAGAGAGAGAGAGAGAGAGAGAGAGAGAGAGAGAGAGAGAGAGAGAGAGAGAGAGAGAGAGAGAGAGAGAGGCTAATGGGTTTCTTAAAGAAGGCAGAGGATAAAATATAAACAGACTCTGCATGAAACAGACAGACATTCGGATGGACAGACTGACAGACAGGCGTATAAAGTTATTGTTGTTAAAGTGTTCTTTGATTTTCACGACTCTTTTACAGTGATAGTCAAAAGTCTTGCTTCCTCTTTTGGCTGACGGTAAACTCAGAGATCCATACAGCCCAGAAAATAAAAGATTGAATACTTTGACGAATTTACGTATCAAGAAGGAAAATCCCAGTTTTTTTGTTTATTTAATTTTACTGCGCACGGGTTTCAGAGTTCACCATTTAACATCAGAAGAGGCCAGAGGAGACAGGATTCTTGACTGTAACAGATGTATGATCGTTTTATCATCTGAAGGTGAGAAGTGGGAGTCAGTGCAGTATTGTACAGAAACGTTAACCTTAATCACGTCAAATTTCACCAATCAGAGGACAAGTTTGGGACACAGTGCCCAGGTTCACTTAATGATACAAATATCGCCTTTTTCTACATTCAGTAACTCGTAATTCTAAAGATTGTCTGTGTTTAATTAATGAAACCAATGTATGCGTACTATTGGATAAATACATTATACACATTACCTCTCTATATAATATTATATAGTATTACATTTTCAAGACATTTTTAACTTCAGAATTTACTATATGTATGAGACATAACTTTTGCCTTCGATGGTACGGGATAATCAGCATTTTCCATCAATCATCTATGAATACTGAAGCTCTACAGTATCAATTTGTATCACACACCAAATATTCTCTGGAATCAAGATGAGGATTAACGACTGGGAATACTAACAGCACCCAAAGAAAAAAATATTCAACAGTGCCAACATTTTCGATTCCTTATCTGTCTCCCCCAAAAATGTAAGATAAAGAGGAGGAGGAATATATAAAGAAATATACAAAGAACCTTTACTTGTATGAGGGATAGTATAGTAGAAAGGAGGAGGAGCAAAAGGAGGAAAAAGAGGAGGAGGAGGATAAAAAGAGAAACAGGAGGATAAAAATGAGTAGGAAAAGGACAAAAGGGAGGAAGAGGGAAAGGAGAAAAAGAGAATAAGGAGGAGGAAAAGGAAGAAAAGGAGAAAAATGAGGAAGAGGAGGAGGAGAAAAAAGAAAAGGAGGAAGAGGAGAAGGAGGAGGTGGAGTAGGAGATAGGGGGACCACCACAAGCGCCACAAGAACTCAGGCTGGAGCAGGTCGATAAATCTTGAGGAAGGGTTGCTTGAGGTAAGGAGGGAGAGAAGGAGTCTGCTGCTTGAGGGAGGGAGGGAGGGAGAGAAGGAGTCTGCTGCTTGAGGGAGGGAGGGAGGGAGTGAAGGAGTCTGCTGCTTGAGGGAGGGAGGGAGGGAGTGAAGGAGTCTGCTGCTTGAGGGAGGGAGGGAGTGAAGGAGTGAGTCTGCGTGGGGGCTTGTCGAGTGGGGAGTGGTGCTGGAGTCTTATTTTTTTTATATATTGTTCACCTTCTATTCTAAAGGTTATGTATGATGCTTCACGTCCATATTCAAGGTCCTATGGTCTAGTTCACTGCCACCATTCATACACACACACACACACACAAGCAGACATACACACACACAATCACACACTTATATATACACATCCACAATCACACTCACAATCGCGCTCACACTCACACACACACACTCTCTCTCACACACACACACATACACACACACACACACACACACATTAACTTCAGTATTAGTCCCACCTCACAACTCTTTTAAGTGAATGGGAGGAAAGGGAGTGTTTGAGTGTGGAATAACTAAATATGAGCTGGAAATACTTGTGTGAGGAACTGGGAGATGGGAAGTGAGGATATAGGAAGAAAATTAAGGGATATCAACTAAAAAATAGTATTCCTTGTCACAACCATCATTATGTGTATATGATTAAAATATTACCGAAAGTCAAGTGTAAATAATAAACTTGTACACTCACAATCCAAACTAATTGTACCCAGGCTTGCTTCGAATAGCCTGTTCGAGTATTTATTAAGCGAGTTCAAGCAAATATGAAACAGGATAAGCGTTATTATTGGTTCACTAGTGTGTCAAATGATTCGAAATTTCAACAACACCTGGATACAAATTTTGGATTGCGAGTGTAAATCCCAATTGTGTTTGTTGTTTAGTTGGTGTGTGTTGAATAAATAACAATATACAGTTGCCAAAATAGGTATTGCAACAAATCTTGATAGAACTTTAACCATAGTAATATCCATAACTATTTGTAGGGACTATAAATATGTATAACAGAAGGAAAAATACATATCCTTCTGTAATACATACTTATAATCCCTACAAACAACTATGGACATTAATATATTTAATGTTGTATCAATAGTTGTCGCAATACCTTTTTTGGCAACTGTACATCCACCTGTCTGAAATCTAACAGTCTCCAATAAGAATCCAAGCCTTACAAAAGGAATATAAGGAAAGAAAAGGGAAGGAAAGTGAATGTTTGAAGAAGGATGGAAATTGAGGTTAATGAGGATGGAAAGTGAAAATGTAAAAGAAGAGAAGGAAAGGAGAAGGAGTCATGAAAGAAGAAGAGTAATGATGAGTTGAGGAAAATTGTGAGTATATTGAAGGAAAGATTGTGATTATATTGAAGGAAAGATTGTGATTATATTGAAGGAAAGATTGTGATTATATTGAAGGAAAGATTGTGATTATATTGAAGGGAAGATTGTGATTATATTGAAGGAAAGATTGTGATTATATTGAAGGGAAGGGAAGGGAAGGGAAGGGAAGGGAACACGACAAGATGCAAAGGGCTGCTGAGGACGTGAGGAGGGGGGAGGGAGGGGAGGAGGGAGGAGAGGAGAGGGAGGGGGGAGGAAATGGCAATATGGCTACCTTTGTAAAGACTTCAGACTACATTGATGGAAGACCTTCCGTTCCCCGCCCTCCCATCCCCTCCAATCTCTCCCTCCATTTATATTCTTCCTCTTTCTTCCTTTTATTCTTTTCTTCCCATCCTTTTTTTCTTTTTTTCTTTCTTTCCAATCCCTCCTATATCTTCTGATCTTTACCTCCATTTAATACTTCCTCTTTCTTCCATTTATTCTTTTCTTCCCATCCCATTCTTTCTTTTCCAACTCTTCTATTTCTTCTAATCTTTCTTTCTCTTATTCTTTCTACCCATCTTATCTTTTCATTTCCTGCACACTTCTATTCCCTTCTTTCTGTCCCCCATCCACTTCTTTCTATCTTTCTCCACTTTTTTCCTTTTATATAATCCTTTCATTCTTTCCACGTCCTCTTTGTCCATCCATCCATCCACTTCTTTCATCTTTCCAATATTTTCCTCTTATCCTTCTTTCCTTCTTGGCTCCTTCATTTTCTCCCTCCCACAAACTTCTCTTCTCTTCTCTTCGTCCCATGTATCACTTTCTATATATTTTAACTCCTACTTCCTACTCATTCTTTTTATTCTCATTCCTCCTCATTGCATTTCCTTTTGTCTTTGCTTTATTTTCCTTTCTTCTTCATCCTTCTCTGCCATCCTCATCCTCCCCTTCCAATCCCTCTCCTCCCCTTCCAATCCTTCTCCTCCCCTTCCAATCCCTCTCCTCCCCTTCCCACACTAACTTTTCTCACCGTTCCATTCTTGTGCCATCCTTGCTCTATCCATTACATATGCCTGCCCCTCAGTGTGAGTCCAGGTCCCCCCCCCCCTCCCCTGATGTCTGACCCCCTTCCCTGACCCCCCTCCCCTGCTGCCCCGGGGAGCGTGCCATCCCCCGTGGTGCCTCGCCTCGCTTCCCCCCCCCCCCATGCATACCCCCTCCCCTCCCTCTCCCCAGCCTCCTTCCCTTCACTACTCTCCTCCTCCCTTAACTTAGTGTCTTCCTTCTATTCCCTCCTTTCCTTTTCTTTTACAGTCACCTTCCTCCTTTTCTTTCCTCTTGTTCTTTCCTAGGATAAGTTAGTGTTGTGCATTTGGTAATATTAAGGCCTTGTTTGGACTGTAAGGTAAGTGTAGGTTGTGTGTCTATGTAATTCTATGAAATTCCTTCTATTTTCCTTCCACCAGTCTCACTCTCACTGTTTTCTACCTATACTCTATTCTCAATGCCTTCCAGATTCCTCCTTTTTACCTACTTTCTGACGCCATCCCTGGGAATCCCTCTCTACGAGCCTCCAGTCCTGCATCTTAACAATATCCTCATCCATTTGCTTCAGGCATGAGGGAGGTGACCTTCCTTTTGGCCTCCTGTACTGTAACCACGATCAACCCGTTCAGATGTAGCCAATGTCCAAGATAAACTAAAGAGAAACATGCTACGTACAATCATAACTGAAATTGGTGTTTTCAGTTCAGGTTGGTGACTCGCTTGAGGAGGTCTGGGGTAATAATCTAATTGGATACTCGAACGCTTCATGTATATCCCTCGATTCCATAAAACTACTTAAAATTCATAACGTTTGAGACTGTCCCTTTCTTCTTTTACCATTTACATTATATATTGTCATTCATTAATCCACTTTTTTTTTAGTCCCCTTTCCTTCCCTGGAACTCCTCCCTCTTTGTCAATCACCACCTTCTCTCAAGCCCGCTGCCCTCTGCCCCATTAGTCAATCTCCCTCCCCACCCCACCCAAACCCCCAACGCTGCGAAAGAACCCGTCATCTAAGCTGACAGAGAGACGTGACATGTGGCCAGTTGTCTGTCCTCTATCCTTTCTCTCCCTTTATTCTTTCTTCCACCTTCTGTATCTCCTATTCTCTCCGTCTCTTGGCTTGTCCTCACCTTGTCCTCTGGCCTATTCTCTCCCCTTCTACTTTCTCTCCTTTACCCTTTCTACCTCCAGTCCCCTCTAGCTGTCTATTCGTCTGTCCTCACCTTGTCCTCTGGCCTATTCTCTCCCCTTCTACCTTCTCTCCTTCATTCCTCTACACTTCCTACCTCCAGTCCCTTCTGTCTATTCGTCTGTCCTTACCAATTTTCATCCAGTTCCTCATTTTTATTTGCCCCTTTTTTATGAGAACACTTCCCAGGGATATAACATGGATATTCTGACCCATGCAGGCGTTAACTACAGTACAGGTTCGATCCTTTTGTTAAGCCCACCCCCTAGCAGTTCTCACCCATTTTTCCCTTCTCTCTGTCCCTTTCCTTCATCTTCTACCTTCTCATGCTCGCTTTAATTGTTGACATTCTTGTTGTTTTCATTATTATTCCTTCTCTACCATCTCTTCCAAACTGTCCTCTTTCATGTTCTCATTTCAAGGAGCAGTGGAAAGGGGAATGAAAAGGGGAGTAAAGAAAAATATGAAAAACGGAGTGAAGGGGAATGAAAAGGGGAGTAGAGTAAAGAGGGAATGAAGGGGAATATAGGTTCTGCATGTGAAAAAGGGAATGAGAAGGAGAAAATAAAGAAAGGAATGAAAGGGGAGAAGAAGAAGGTTGATGTGTATTGACTTTCATCATATTTGGCTATACCCTTCCCTCCCTCCCTCCCTCCCTCCTTCCTTCCCTCCCTCCCTCCTTCCCTCCCTCCCTCCTTCCTTCCTCCCCACCTAGGTTTCTTATTTCTTTAACCCCCTTTCTTTCTTCACCCCACGTACCCCCTTCGACATTCTCTGCAACGTTTACAAAGTCCATTTCCATCTTTTTTCTTTTCTAAGTATTTCCCTCTCTCTCCTTCCTCCCTCTCTTCTCCATCTCTCTCTCTCTCTCTCTCTCTCTCATCTCTCGGTTTCTCTATCTCTTCCATATCATCATCTATCTTCATCCTCTCACCATATCCCTCTTTCCTCCCTCACACTCCCCACACCTCTCGCTTTTCCTTCCCCGGTCCCTCCTTCTCCTCTCTCCTCTCTCTGTTAGCATAGAAAAGAAAAATGTGGTGTGAGAGGAGTGGGAGGAGGGGGATAATGACACTTTACTTAAGGGGTGACTAATTACAGGTATCAGTGGAGGAACAGGTAGAGTTTAGTCACCCGCAGAGAATGTGAACCACAAGTATAAATGAAAGATGAAGGGGTAATTAGCATTTGTATTATACGGATATTTTACTTTAGTTATCTATCCTAGAAATAGTGTGTATAGATGTCATTCTGTTCTGAAAGCTTTTAGACATTTAAAATATTGAGACAGAGAGAGAGAGAGAGAGAGAGAGAGAGAGAGAGAGAGAGAGATTAAACACACACACACCAAATAAACTTGACTGACGTGACCAGCCCAAATTTCACTATAATACCAATAAAATGCCGAAAAAAAAAAAAAGCAAAGAAGGACTCCTAATACCCACCAAGCTCAATAATCCTGAGAAGTTTGACTGATATATGTCGAATGGTTTTGAGACAAGCAAACACAAACATACAAACAAACAAACATATGGGAAAACCAAACCTTCCGTCAACTCCTTTTGTGTGAAGGTAACACTAGTACCGTGAGACATACATAATGATTATTGACAACCATTTCAAATACAGAACACCTCTCCTCTTCACTCCTCGACTATTATTCCACTCTCTCTCCCATCCTACTTATACCATTATCCCATTCCTTCCATTCTCTTCCATCTCACTACCATACCCTCAATTCTCTCTCATCCCACTACCATAATACCATTCCCTTCACTCTCTCCCATCCTACTATCATCCCTTCCACTCTCTCCCATCTCACTACCATAATACCATTCCATCTACTCTCTCCTATCCCACTACCATTCCTTCCACTCTCTCCCATCCCACTACCATTTCTTCCACTCTCTCCCATCCCTCTACCATACTCTTCACTCTCTCTCTCATCCCACTATCATTCTTTCCACTCTCTCCCATCCCAATACCATTCTTTCCACTCTCTTCCATCACCCTCCACTCTCTCCTCCACCCCACCTCTGCTTCCACCAATCACTCCCTCCCCTCCTACTCAAACACTTTCTCCTCCACCACAAAACATTCCCCTCCACTCTTCTCCACCCCACCACATTCCCCTCCATTCTCTCCCTCACTCTAACACCTTCTCATCCACCCTACCACATTCCCCTCCATTCTCTCCATTCTCCCCTAACCCCACACCCAGTTCCCCTAATCCCATCCCTAGTCCTGTAACCCCAACACGTCCAGGACCATTCTCACCTCAGTCATCCCCTCGACCCCTTGCCCCCCCCCACCTCCCCCTAGTCCAAGGAAGGTGTGGAAAGTGTCTGATGACGGGCACATTCTCCTTTGACACTCCAGATGTATACTAACAATACGGTAATAATGGCAGGGTCACACACACACACACACTCACTCTACATTATCACTTCACAGACTCTCTTACTTTTAACCTCGCTTTATATCGTTTCGTTAGGATTCATCATATTTGGGCTTTTACCATGGATGCCATTTATATTATAGTACCTCAATGTGTATGTATGTATGTATATATGTATGTTGTATGTGTGTGTGTGTATGTAGACATATATGTGTGTATGTGTGTGTGTATGTGTCATCATACTGGATTTAATGTGCATCAGAAGTTTACTAATGGGGAGTAAATATATTTGACGTTAACGGAAATAAAGTTAATTAGACGCTATATATATATGGTCATTATATTGTGAAGGTTAGGCAAATGTAAGAGATAAAATGCTGTTAGTGAATAGGAGGCAAGTGATTCCTCCAAATGATGCTAACAGTGCCAAGAAACAGAATAGCTTAGTGACATCGTTTAAGGAACACCATAGATCTCTAGTAGGCTTATACCGTCTTTTGTGCTCAATTTGGAGTTAATGCAGGCCTCCAAACTCAGATATAAAACACATCCCCTCTATAATTTCACATGGAGAGGTTCTGTTTCCTGGCATAGTTTGAAGGACTCAGTAGCCTTCCAATTTCCCATGATAGGTTATACTTCCCTTAAACTTCCTTAATTAATTCACTTGATTTTTTATCTCA